>JALPQI010012920.1:0-36150 GCA_025490895.1 Thaumatotibia leucotreta | reverse complement strand
TTTTCTACTATGGTGACATTGGTCGACCGTATGAATTGACAGAATGTTAATACCATAATATAGTATAGGAATAAGGTTACCTCGCTATCACGTAAGGCACAGTGGATGTACTAAACTATCTAACTATACCATGTACTATCGACAAAATTGAATCCTGACCCACAACAGGAGCTTGTCATAGTAACTTTGAAAATAAAATTGCTGCATCTGACGTACAATTTGACTTTCAATGTTACTATGACAAGCTCTTTTTGTGGGTCAGAATTCAATTTTGTCGATAGTAATATATCGTCGGCTGACAAGCAAAATTCACTATAAAAACTGTCACTACTCTTAGCAACCTCTTATGTCAGTATTAAGGGAGAACTGAGATAGGAGCTATATTTCAAGTAGGTATTTGTTACTTAGTGAGTTTTGCTTGTCAACCGACGATATGAATATGAACGAATGAATATATCACATATCATATTATCGCCGGCTTAAAGGCAAAACCAACTACTTCGGTAAAACATCTTTTAGCAAATACTATTCTATGTCATTGGCAGAAAATACGATTTGTCAAAACCAACTTCAAGGAAATAGTTGGTTCTGCCTTTAACCCGACGTTATATGTGACATAATTATATCACTACACAGCAAAATGGAGACCTATACTTATTAAAAAGTAAAGATGTACCCGCTCCAAAACTGAGGTACTTCAATTAACATAATTCTAAAGATTGATCTTAGTCCTACCCAACCCAGCAAAAGGTGTGTACCTCAGAGTTCCCGCAATCCATATAGCAGAGTTGGGCAAAAAGTAATATGATTACTCCTTCCGATTACTTTTGTATGTGTACTTTGTAAAATTTATTACAAAGTACACATACAAATGTAATTTTTAGAAGTAATCATATTACTTTTTTGCCCAACTCTGCCATATAGTACTCATACTGTGCTTCAAAATGCGAACCACCAAATAAAATGCAAGAATTCCAGTGATAACTGAAATCACGCGTAACTAAACGGAATTATAAGCTTATGGTATGCATTTAAGAAAAGGAATGACAAAGATGAACCAGATGTTTGCCACATTTCTTTATCTGATCGATATTATGTTATGTCCAATGAGCTGTTTGCACTTTGAGCCTCGATATGAATTATTATATTTAAAAACAACTGCAATGTAGTAGTGACGGCCGTAACAATATATTTACCACCACCCTTTCCATGGGTGTGTAAAAGTCGGCTAAGGGATTCAAGTATCAACGAATAATCGTTTATTTAAAAGATTAATGATGCTTTGCAGCATTACCACTACTGCGATCGCCAACCCATGGCGATTATGGGCATTTACCTAATGCGTTCTTACACATAGTTAATAGGAGAGGCCATCCAGCAGTGGACTGAGAGAGGCTGATGATGATGAATAATAATAAATAATAATACAGCGTGTGTATTTGATACGGGCGAATATTTTAGTGGCGATTACTATCGGACCTAGGGAACCTATTTACATAAATTTATTTTAGAAATTAAGGTATTTTTTTTTCATACAAAATAATTCAGCCCGCAATGTATTGCATCCACTGGTAGCCACATAAGTATCTAAACTAAAAGTAGACATAAGTATCTAAACGTCATACGAGTCTCATGTCAGTTGGCCGGCATACATTGCTGCTGGGTTGCACTTTAGAAAAATCATTACACCTAATCAACAACAAAATTTAACGAAACGGTTATCTTATACGACTCGTAGGATCAGATATTATAGCTGGATTAATTATTCGCCCGTATCAAATACCCACGCTGTATAATAAATAAATATCTTGGGACATCTTAGACAAATCGACCTAGTCCCACGGTAAGCTCAATTAAGGCTTGTGATGTGGGTACCAGGACGATATATATAATAGATACATACATATAGATACTTAAATACATAGACAGCCATGACCAAGGAACAAATATTTGTGATAAATAAATACACAAATAATGCCCTCGCCGGGATTTGAACCCGGAAGGAAGCATGAAGGACTAAGTATTATATATTAAAGACAATAGACTAAGTATTACCTGTGACGAATGAACAGCGGCTTGCCCCTCCACTTGAAGGTGACGGACTTGCCCTCAGGGATCTCGGAGAGCTTGATCTCGATCTTGGCCAAGGCCAGGACATCAGCAGCAGCAGCCATCGAGGACACGAACTGTGTCACGACGGACTTGGCGGCGTAGGCGCCAGCCATGCTGCCGGCTGTAAGCAAGTCACAACTGAGCATTTGTCCCAAAATATTTTAAACATTCCTTATAATTGAAGGCGTGATCCAAACATACAAACTTTATGAGAATTGCACAACTATGTTACGGTCTGATAGAATCTGTTATGGGTATCTCTTTAAAGGGGCATGGCATCTCTCTGCATTATGCAGGAAGGATCTAAAGTTTATTAAAGCTTACCAACAGAAATCTGTCAAGTAGTGTCATTAAACATATTTAAGAAAAAGCTTAAGTGCCATCTATCCAAAAATGAAGAACATGGGGCTAGTCTACTGGGAAAGGGATCTTATTGTCGATGGCGCTTACGTCTCGAGGCCACTCGAGGCGTTGTGTTTGTATAAGAACTTACGAATCTAACGCCATAAGCGCCATCGACAATAAGGTCACTTTACCCAGATAACATCACATTTTATAAAATTATTTCATTTATTCCACAATAATTTGTGTTGTCCTTGATATTTATTTGATATGCTAAAGATTACTGAGTTTATTTAAAGAAATATTGTGGGGTTTTAGAACTGGTCTAAGAAAGAGACAAAATATCTTTAGACATCTCTTAGAGACATGTAAGTTAGGAAAGATATCATATTCTGATTTAAGTATCTTTTCCTTCTGTAGTGTCACACATTCCTGCACTTAAAACCCCTCACACCTCTTCACAATTTGTAGCTTTTATGCAGACCAACAAGCTGATCTAGTTCTAGATTAAATTTAATAGTGGCAGCCGAAGGCACTGGTCTAATTGCGAGCTACTAAGCTATCTCCCGTGTAAATGCCGGCGGTGATAGCTAATAGCTAGGCGTGTCTCTTTTATTCACACGGAAGTGCGTAACTTTTGTTCGTGCTTATAGCCGATAGTTCATAGTAGTTAGTTTAGTAGGTAGCATGAGACCAGTGCCGAAGTAAGACCTTTTTATGATTTATATCCTAAATTCGATATTATATCATTAGGTGCAAGACAAAAAACAATAAATCTTGCAAGGATAAGTAAAACAGAGTGTTACAGTGTGGGTGGACTTGTTAAATTGCACGTCAGTTCCTTATATTTAGTTATTGGTGCAGGGGTAAGAAAAATTGTTTGAATTATTCCACTTGATCTTATAATTTAAAAAATAATAGATAAAAGAAATTCTAATATGCTGCTACAAAGTGTACTCAGAATTTTAAATGATTTCCTTCTTCATCATCAGCGTGAGTTCTCCGGTGGCAAAAATTGGTATGGTAAAATAATGTTAAGGGCCTGTTCTGTCATACCCAAATAAAATATATCTGTCAGACTGTTAGCTGTCTTCTTTTATATGCCTGGAGAATATGTCAGTGATTGTTTAAAATTACAGATATATTTATTCAGGATTCTTAGCCAAGTTGCCAATCACTAACATTTAGAAGCGTATTGTTATTTTCCCTTTCCGTCACTCTTTCATATTAGTGCGACAAAGACAGTTAGCTGCCTTTTGTTTACGATTGACGATTAAGCATTAGCAATTGGCAACTAGTCCAAGCACCTAGGTATTGTGAAACAGTCCGTAAATCACAAAAATATTGATTCACGAGGGTAAATGTAATACAAAATAAAAGACTATACAAAGGCATATAAAAACTGCACTAACTTTAAGGAACTGAAGTATTGCAAAAAACTACCCAACTAACGTAAGTTGTTTAGAACAGCTCACTGTCAATTTTGTGGTATCAATTAAGTATGAAATCAGTAATAAACTGTCTTACTGAGTTTCTATAATCTAATATTGCATATATTTTACGAAATTTGTTATGAGCCCAGTTTGGTATTGCATACTCATTAAGGGACAATTATCTTCAAAATGGGCTAATCACTGTTTTATTACAGGAACGCTAATTGGGTACAGTATTTCAAAATGCCCTTAAACACAATTAATTAAAACAGTTTAAGGTTAGTTAAATGTCCCATGCTAACAACAACCTAGACATACAGAATTTAGGGAGTCCCTTCCTAAATAGCTCAAGGACAAATTTTTAAAAGCCTATATCCAACATACATCTGTTCTTAGCTATCATTTAAAAAACACAACCCAGTCCTACAACTTAGTACAACTGTATGCTTTTATCTAAGCATTGTTATGAAATGGAAATAGCATACCTATAGGCTAAACTAACCTCCAGCCATAAGGTATGTGAAAGATTGGCGGCCATCAGCGTTCTCCTTGGCTTGTGACGTAGGATCCTGGGTCTCCTTGCGGCGGTAAGCAGAAAAATCGGGGTACGCAATATCGCTGTGCGCAAAGCGTACTTGAGTTGGCACTGAAATTGACAAGTGTTATGTAATACGAATTTTCTTTAGAATCACCTGCGCAAAATCTTCGAAAAGACTCGGAAGTTGGATAAAAAGCTTACCTTTCGGGCTAGCCTTGACCTTCAGGCCCTGGATAGGCAGGGATCCATGCAAAGACTGCACAGTCGAGGCTTTCGGTAGAGGTTGTGCCACTATCTTTTCGTTTGACACTGGTACGGCGACCAGGGGTCTCAGGCCGTTTGAAACCACTTGGGATGTGGATTTGAAATACGGAGCCAAGTGCCCGGCCCTCACAACGGAAGTCATTTTGATACGCCTTCCTAAAACGCAATAAAATCGTTTTTACAAGAAAGCGCAAGTGCGCAAAGATAGATGTGAAACGTCAATTTTCGTGTTGCCAGATTTAACTTTTTTTTTTACTTTTACTGCGTTCAGGGTTAACGATAGGCGGGGTTGACACAATGATGAAGTGAGAAAATAGAAATCAAGGCTGCGACGTATGACGTTTCAGATGCGACTAGGACAAGAGGTCGTTAATGGAATTTAATACAAATTTTGAAGGCCTAGGCCTTGCTCCTTTTTAATTCCACTCCACATAAATTCGTGGCACAGGCATAGTGACATTCTGCCATTATGCAATACTATGCAAAAAAACTTTGATGTTTTTGTTGTTAATTTCATTGCATGTTTGAGAAAAGCACTATACAATCATCCCTCGGCCGGAAATATAGGGTTGCCCGCATCAGACCTATCCAGCCTCGGTTTGCTACTGGCTAGGCCGTCTATGTCTTGGCCCGGCAACCCCTTTCATCCCGGCCTCAATAGTAGGCAGGCCTTACACATCCGGAATCAGAATATTATGAATTAATACTCTTAATTCATATTACGAATTCATAACGCACGGATTTGTATACAATTTAGCTGTTGACCACACTCATTTTGATTTGAAATAATCAAAATGAATGATTATGAATTTTTCAGATTGATCTGACGAAGTTGATCTGACATGCGTTATGAATTCAGAATATGAAAAATTTCAGAACGCTCGTCTTTCCATACAATATCGAGGACTAACACACACATTCTGATTTCAGATTATGAATACATAGATAAAACGTCGTTCTATCTAATTGTCTAAGCTTAGGTTGTGTAAGGCCGGCCTTATACATCCGGAATCAGAATATGAATTAATACTCATAGGCCGGCCTTACACATCCGGAATCAGAGTATAAATTCATAATTATGAATACTTACTCTGATTCCGGATGTATAAGGCCGGCCTAAGAGCATTAATTCATAATCTGATTCCGGATGTGTAAGGCCGACCTTACACAGAATAAAAATAACTGTCGTGACATGGTTTCGTAGCTTCCAACGCTTCACAAATGGTCGTGACGCAAAGCCACGAACGTGAGTGTGGCCGCCATTTAGTTAAAGCTCATGGTATGTTTTTCCGGCTACGGTTTTTGTATAAATTATTATTGTGAACCAAAACATATTATATATTGTAGTTAGGTATGATCTTATGACTTATAATATACTGACTTTACAAAAAAATATTATTTCTGTCACGTTTGTAAAGCAGAGCAGGCACAGATAACATGCTTTGAATTTGCCTTTGTTGAAAGATTTGAACGCACCCATATTTTATGTCATTTTGACAGCGGCTTCGGAGCCAAAAGGTGAGAATTTTAAAATGTTATTTTATTAACAATTTGTTTTGTTTACAATTTATGTACTGTGTAAAAATAGGCACACCCAAAGAAATTTGAAGACGCCAATGATGTAATTTACACACAATAGAAATTGCGAAGGCCGCCGTTATTACGTTATCGGTTTTGTAGGTCACTAGCTTCAGTATACAAAATTGATTCGAGTCATTTTCGACTGAATCTGATGCATAAACTTGAAGCGAATTAAATGAAAAGTCCGGATACATTGCAGCTTACTAGGTAAGTGATGTTTTTATTTTGTTCGAAGGTTTCATCAAGTTTCATGTCACATTGACTTAGTTACCAAATTTCCCTATGTCTCGATGTTTTCCAATATTTTTTTATAATAATAATTCACGCTTACTGCTGCCACCGTCCGTAACTCATAAACTCTTAACTTTTTCTTATTTCACTAATTTCAGTAGGTACTGAAATGGTTACTAAAAATGTGACTAGAAAATAATATAGTTATTAAGCTATACTAAACCAACTGCTTAAAACCTCACAATCAACGAATTAGAGTTAAACAATATTAAGTTTACCAAATGTCAGAGATATAATAATAAATTAGTGAGAAATAGTGCAATAATAAACGGATACTTAATAAAATTACTTGATGATGATGATGATTTTTGATGTACAAAATAATTAAAATAAATAGTTTCACATGGGCCCTGTTAGGGTGAAGCAGGAAAACAATAGGTATTTACGCAATATATCAAACACCACTTACAATTAGCTATAAACTTAATAATAACGTCAGTTATACATACAATTTTCCAATTGACATGTTATAAATTACATTAATAAATATTCAATCAAAGTCAAATTAATTAACACTACAATAAAACATTTGGATACAATATCAATATTTCATGTAATATCTATATGTATAAGCAGTATATGCATTGTTTTATTGTTGCATTCCTTTTATTACATTTTTATAAAATTGCCTAATGTAGGTCTCTAACCGGCGAGCATGAGGTGAAAAAATGTCACTGGGAAAGAGACTTTGTAATTATTGACATAAGTGACAGGGGTGGGTATGAGATACCCTGGGTCATGCTCCCCGGGCTAATGTCGAAATCCTGTAGAAGTCAAAAATTATCAACTTACAAAAATTGCTTGGTAAGAAGTTTATTTGTTCCGGGCTTGACAATGCTGTGGTACAGTTAGGGCTGCCAACCAAAATTCACAAATATGCGGTACATTCGCGAATAAATTGCGGGACTTGGCTATAAAATGCGGGACACATGTGAAAGTGTATTGAATTCATGAGAAAATGATAAAAACCGGCCAAGTGCATGTCGGACTTGTGCAAAATGGGTTCAGTAGCAAAAAATCTTAAAAAAATATGACAGACTTCTTACGAGTTTTCCTGTAAACCACTATTCGTAAGGAACTATTTTCTGTATTTTTGCCAAATATTTTAATATTTATATTATAATTATATTCGGTATCCTTCGGGCCCTTATAGTTTCGGAGAATCGGGGTGTTCATTTGCGCCTATAACTTTAATGTTATTTACATATCATACAATAATAAAAAAATATTGGATATCGTCACACTAAGCACTCCATTTGAATGATGCAGTTTACAAAACATTTTTTATTTATGAGTTCCCTTGAGTAGCCCTCACATTTAAAACTCATTAATTTACGTTCGACATCCATCGTTGGGTCACCAATTTACATATGTGTGCCAATTTTCACCTCAATAGGTCCAGTAGTCTCAGAGCAAATAGGATTAGGAGGGTTCCGTTTTTTCTTTTTGGGGTACCCCAAAAGCACAAAATTAGACAACTTGAGAAACATAAAATTTATAAAAAAGGTATAAAAGCAATTCTTAATTTCAGATCGGTTCAATTTAGATGCAACTATTTCACCCATCGCAATTATTCATATTTGGCAGTTATACACGTTCAGTGCACGGTGCTCGCAGATATCTCGGTACATTCAAATTAATATAACGAAATCTTAAATTGCTCTCATTAACGTATTCATATTTTTATTTTAGTATTTCCAGTTATTCCCTGAAAAGCGGGACAATCGGCGTCCCGCGCGAACCCTTTGCGGGACGCATACTTTAGGGCCCCAGAAACGGGACGTCCCGCATATTGCGGGACAGTTGGCAGCCCTAGGTACAGTACAAACATATTTTCAGCTGATGAAATATTCATTTTGCTAAGTTTTTTGATTTAATTTATTGGATTTACTGATCCGGATTGATCATTGTTATGTCATAATACAACCCCGGATTAAATATATTTTAATTAACATTGCAAGTGTTCAGAAAGTCTCTGGATATTTATTTATCAATTTTTGTGACAGTGCTCCAACAGGTGGGGTGCTGCTTGAATGCCCAACACTGCTTAACTCTTTCACTGTAAAGTTTTAATATGGACTGGAACCAAATGTAGGAAATGATTATTTTGTCATTTGTTTTTTCCTGCAGTCCTCTCTGTGATTTCAATTATTTATTAGAGATTTTATTTTTCAGCTTTTGACTTAAAAGGCATCATTTTTAAACTTTTTAAATAATATTTTAAAATATTAAAAATTCAGCTGAATACCTAATAATTACGTGAAGTAACTTTCATTCAGAAACGATATAATCCAATCCCAATGGAAAAAACTATTTAAAGTAGTGCTCTTTTTTCATTAATCCTAATTAATAAACATTAAAAAAATTTAAGATTCTGAATGCATTTACTTTGTGTTGGTTACAGTATTGGTACCAATATTAACATGTTGAAGATGGCTACTTGTTTGGGCAGACAGTTTCTGCGTTTAATGATAGATGGCGCTATCATTGATGTTTCTGGCATCTCATCCTCATGCCTTGTTTCTAATCTACACAGTACTCATTATTTTCAGAGGAAATTCTGAAAGCTCTAAGTCTAAGGATATGCAGTTTTATTGAATATAAAATTAATTAAACCTTAACAATAGAAGCCAGAATTCTGAGAATCGTTTATAAGGTTATCGTAATAAATGAATTTACTTTTCCAAATTTTTACTACATCGATTTATCACAGAATTGGAATCAGATTCTAAATTTAATTATAGACCAGCCTTGAATGAACATTGTTCATTCATAGATATCGAACAGGCACATACCTAATACCATTAAAACAAAAACATATCTAAGTACAGAATACGGGTCACTTAAGCCATTCTTTCCATAGAAAAGCCACCGGCATAGTTGACATTCGGCCGGTGTCCAAAACGGGTTCCCGTGCGTTGAAAGAAAAAAAAAAATACATAAATTAGATTCTAAATGGCATAATGAATATGGTTATCTAAGTCGTTGCTAAATTCTCTTAGCGATTATCACCATGCAACAAGTTTTTGGTGAAAAAATTGCGTTACGCGACTTCATTAGGATGCGTTTCCACCAGAGAATGTGCGAGGATGTGTTTCCATACAAATGACCCCTATTAATGACTCGAGCGAGGTGTCATTTGTATGGAAACACATCCTCGCACATCTCTGGTGGAAACGGAGCCTTAATATAGGCAACGGTTTGACGGCATTAGGTAAAATTGTGGAGTAAAGAATGGATCGATTAATTTTTTATTGTCCCTCGTCGCCAATGTCATGTATAGTATAATTATCTACGGGGTTACATTACAACACAGTTTTAGAGCGTAAAAATAACAGTTAAATTTTGGGAATCTTGAGGGCCTTTCCATGATGACCCCATCTAATCATATATGAATTAAAAGGCCTTCAATGAAAATTTAACATCATAATTTTTGTGTTACCAATTAAATTTTTGCATTGAAAAATGGCGCCAAATTAACCTTTTCTATAAGCGATCAACTATTTGATGCTATATCTTTTAAATTTGCCCTCTTTTACTACTGCCCAAGGTTGTTGGATAGAGTTATACCACATAGTTTGTATTAGGGATGTAACGGAGTTCTGCTTCCGCTTCAGTTTCTGCGGAACTTCCGTTTTGTTTTACACATCCGCTTCTGTTCTGGTTCTGTTATTTTTAAAACAGAAGTTATAGCGGATGTCGGAGCGGTAGCGCGACGGATGGAGATGAACGGCGTACTTCCAAAACCAACGTTTACCTGTCACCTGTGTACCTATTATACCAGGGTCGCATTTTATAAAGTTACAATTTACAATTTCGCTGTTTGCCTCTCTAACGCACGCACATATTGGCTAGAAAGAGAGGCAAACAGCGAAATTGTACATTGTAACTTTATAAAACGCGACCCTGTCATTCGTTCATTTCTCCGCTTGCCACCTCTCTACCTACCCTTAACATCTCGTCTACTTAGCTCTCACTCTAGCTCCGCTTCTGGTTCCGGTTCTGTTTTCGGTTCCGCTTCCGCTTCTGCTTCCGTTAAACTAAATTCAAAACTTCTGCTTCTGCTTCCGTTAAAACACATCCGTTACATCCCTGGTTTGTATGATTAACTTTTCTAACACAATTGACGCGATGATTTTTGCTTTGATTATGGACTAAGTACAAATTTTCTGCAATCGAGCTATAGGTATATGTCTGATGTAACATTCGGATAAAAAATCAGGCAGAAGACAAATTGCTCTCACAAAAGTCATAAAAAATAAAAAGTTTATGTATATGCAAAACTCTTGACTCCGATTTTGCAATTTAGAATTTGGAAAGCGAGAGAAATTATACATTCTGAACAGGCCTTGTCCTAGGCACACTTAAATGTGACGTGTTAAGAATATATTCTCTTAGGCGTTTTATTATTTTTAGTTAGGCATTAAGGTGGTCGCCATTTTCAATTCGGAGGTCTTACATGGGTTTTTAGGAATATAATAGTATATTCCAGTTACCGAATGCTACTGGTAAAGGAAAGCATCGCGACATCGCGAGGATACTAAGCAAAGATAGTGAAGAAATATGTGAAGAAATTCAAAGGTGTATGTGAAGTCGCAAACTATGCTTATTGGCGCAGATGATTTGATTTAGGATGTTTATGGTCATCACCATCACCCAGCCGTGTGGTGACGGCAATAATAATACATTTGTCGCCACCCCAACTCCTCCTGCGGGGGTCGTAAGAGTCGACTAAGGGATTAAAGTGTCACTGACCATTATTTGATAAAAGATTGATGATCGGCAGCAGCGTCATCCATCATCATAGTGGACACATTACTGCGATCACCAATTCGCTTGCCCGCCGTGGCGATTATGGGCATTTGCCTCCTAAAGCGTATAGCATAGTAATTAGGAGAGGCCTACGTCCTGCAGTGGACTATCATAGGCTGATGCATGCATGCAAGCTTAGGGTCATCTTTGGACATCAGCCTGGACAGTCTGGCGTCCAGAATCCAAATTTACGACGGGCGTTCGGTCAGTTGGACTGCTTCGCGCGCCAATTTCTTCACTAAGCGCCTCAGTGTGGCGACTGGCGTCACAGTAGGTATAATACATATATAAATAACGTACCGTGTGGACACATCCTGCCTCCCACCGAAAGTGTAGTACCCTGCTCCGGTAACCGCCCAGTTACCCTGACATCTTATTGTGACTGTTAGTACATAGAAAGTTGCGAAATATAGGGTCCAACCACGATATAATAAATGTGTAATTAAATTTATTTCTTTTTTATAACTTAGGTAGCAAATATGTGACCATGGGTAGTAAATAGTAGCAAATAGGTCGTAAATTATGATGGTACTCTAACACTGATCCGCTATTTTGGTCAGTCATTCTGACATTTCTGACGCTCACATCTTATTTCACACAAGCATGGCGCGTGTCCACCTATACGGGCTTATCTCCTTATTCATAAACGTCTTCTAACTTAGGAAGCCGCTAAGTATTGTTTTTCCCTTTCGCTCATACAGACATATTGATAAGGCCGAGAGGTACTTAGTGGCTTGCTAAGTTATGAGACGCTTATGGGTTAGACTCTGCGAGTACCAATGCGTTTGTTTCATACATTTTATTTTGTCGCCACTGTAGAGGTGTGGCGTGGAGTTCGTACACATTATTTATACGTAGTTCTGTGTAGATTATCTATATGCAGCCTAAAGTATAGCTGATCGTCTGATCACGTTTGCAAATTGCTCTACGTTTATCCTCCATTCCTCATTTACATTATTTACCCATTAATCTTTCATGCGGATTCTGGCTCTAGTAAGATTTAGCGTCTCATTAATGAACTACTTAATTTAATTTCTGCATCTCTAATAATGATGCTTAGATTTTATTCCAGAAATGGTCTAGATTAGTCTTTTTAAATTAAGATATAATTGTTTTTTTTAGAACCAGTAATTTAATGTTATTTAATAATTATGACCTACTTAAATGAATTTAGAATTGCCCAAATGAATTTAAAATAATGAATAACTTTACTTCCGGTTCTAACCCTTTACCACTGACCCAAGAAGAACCGGTAAGAAACTCACTTATGATATGATGCACTGGAGTAAAGGATATAGACGTCGGAATTTCGGAATCAAAACATAATTTTACATTGATATAGTTGATAAATTGATGTATCGGTAATAATCGGGGCTCATTTTTCGTTATGAGAATGAATATGTCTAAAGTTTTAATGTTAATATAGACTCCGTAGTACTCTAACGGCTTACCGTGCGATGACAAATCCGATCGAGTTATAACTAATAAATAATTAATTGATTATGGATCAAACCATGTGTTAGCATCCTCATCATCAGTCTATCTTAGTCCACTGCTGGCTCCCTTATATCTACGCGTATAGACGTAGGTAATAGGTATTAGGAGGTAAATGCCCATAATCGCCACGCTGGCGATCGCAGAATTATGTCGAGTTGGCGACACTGTCCACTGTGACGAAGAAGATGCTCAAAGACACCCATCCACGGGATGATTTGGGGCGGCGACAAATGTATTCTTACTGCCGACCCACAAATCCAATATTAAAATAACCAATTAATTGGAATATGTTTCTAATTTCCGATGTCTGGTCACTTTTCGAACTCCTACTGTGATTATTCAAAGAGTAATAATTCACCCCCTCTCCTCCTATTCCGTAAGCCTTCACAGCTTAGGTATTTCTACGAACAAATACCCCATCAATTTCATATTTGTAATTTGAATGGACAAGTAGGCAATTCAGAAATTGGTTCCAAGGAAAATGTTCCTGCTAAACTATGATGTATACTGCGTTGTATATTTACTCGATATAATGAACGAGGAAGTTTCAGTATGTAATTAATTAGTAGCATATGCCCTTAAATAGGCAATTGACGAAGACGAATAGGCAAGTAAATATGTGGCTGTGAATAGATGGCGTTATATGTTTGCATTTTTGCTTTGTGCGTACGTAAACTGTCGTCTCACTGATATTTTATGAGTATTAAACGAACTATGATTAGTATTTTTTCCTATAACTTGGAGCCAGTTGGAACTCCATAACATATAGTGAACTCAGTACTAGCGTGGTGTCGAGAAAATTGAACGAATTTGTGACCTAACTTTTACTGGCTCCTTAAGTTCTCCGGATTTAAATGTAGGTAGGTACTCAACTTTTTAGTGTAGTGATACATGCCCTTAAGTTTTTTAATCATTTATATATTTATTTTTATTACATTAAGACGTATACATGAGATTCATTTTATTACATATAACTTAAATATTCAAGGAAACATATCTGCAACACAGGCTTCGTCAGAGGGCAACAAACGCAAAATAAATCGGCAACAGGCTTCGTCTCATACACATCAATGATGGGATCCGCAACAAGCTTCGTCATATTACCTACATGCTAACACAACAGGACTTAGCTGAAGAAATCATCCCGAAACGTACCCGGCCCAAAAGTCCCCATTATACCGGCCGCGTTGCCGCGTTGAATGGCCAACGAAATCTGTTGGACCAGGTACGATCCGGAACGAGGATCACACCCCCTATCCTTCAGCCGTCGACCCACATCCCCAATGAATTTCTTTGCCTCCACAGCCCAAGGTCCCGCAGTTTCTACCGCCACCGGCACAAAGTCGTACGTCGGCTCCAAGGCAGAGTATTTAGTATGCTTTAGTTTGGCCGCATTCTCCGCTGCCGATCCTGCAGATCTAATAGTGTGACTCAAGTGAGACGCTGCAAACGTACTGACGCACGTTGCGTCCCACAAGAGGCACCTACCCTTCTGCCATGGAACCAACGTGAGA
Organism: Thaumatotibia leucotreta; assembly: GCA_025490895.1. NCBI lineage: Eukaryota > Metazoa > Arthropoda > Insecta > Lepidoptera > Tortricidae > Thaumatotibia > Thaumatotibia leucotreta. Next base: position 21,766 of record JALPQI010012920.1, on the reverse strand, counting down.
CCATCAGGCCTCTTTCCATCCGTCCGGCTCAACCCTGGAGGCTCCAGAACGCAGGGCACGCCAGCCGACACCAAAGCCCTGCGAATCAAATCATTGATGGCATGATGCCTTGAAAACCGCCCCGCACACTTCAGACAACTAAGGCCATGGTGTCCATCCTCCTCAACCATGGCCCCACAGATGCAACGATGCGCTTCGCACACCTTGCACCCTAACCGCAAAGCGACGGCAATTCTCATGGAATCGTTGTCCAATAAAGTGCCCAACGACGGGGAAGGCAGCGCATGCAGCCATGCCCCCGACTCGACTCTCGACGCAGCCTTGAGACGTGCCAAGTTCGATCCTACCGCACCCTCCAAACAACTGACAAAGGTCCTCTTACATAAAATATCGTCCCACCCCCTCTGAACGGTAGGGTTGTCTGGTCGCTCATCGCCATTGCACAAGGACGTCCATTTGGCAAGTGCCTCCGCAACAAACGGTACCTGAGTAACGCCACCATCAACTGATAAAATTCGAGCGACGAGACCCAAAGCACCATGAGCGGAGGCAAGGAACGCCACCACCCCGACCTCCCTACAACGACGTATTCCGAGCCCACCGTGACGCACCGGAAGAGAAGCCTGACACCATTGCGCTTCATTCAGACGCACATTCAATACAGATTCCAGGGCCAACTTGATTGTTTCGTCTATCCTCAAGACGTCGTCTTCGAACAACCAAGTTGGAGCAGAGTTTTTTAATTACTAAATTATGATGTTTTAATGACAAACGGGTCTTAATCGCGTAGTTATGTTTAATAGTATCCTGACGTTTCGGGCATGACTTTACAACATCTTCCAGCCTCGTAAGTAGGGCTGCCAACTGTCCCGCAATATGCGGGACGTCCCGTTTCTGGGGCCCTAAAGTATGCGTCCCGCAAAGGGTTCGCGCGGGACGCCGATTGTCCCGCTTTTCAGGGAATAACTGGAAATACTAAAATAAAAATATGAATACGTTAATGAGAGCAATTTAAGATTGCGTTATATTAATTTGAATGTACCGAGATATCTGCGAGCACCGTGCACTGAACGTGTATAACTGCCAAATATGAATAATTGCGATGGGTGAAATAGTTGCATCTAAATTGAACCGATCTGAAATTAAGAATTGCTTTTATACCTTTTTTATAAATTTTATGTTTCTCAAGTTGTCTAATTTTGTGCTTTTGGGGTACCCCAAAAAGAAAAAACGGAACCCTCCTAATCCTATTTGCTCTGAGACTACTGGACCTATTGAGGTGAAAATTGGCACACATATGTAAATTGGTGACCCAACGATGGATGTCGAACGTAAATTAATGAGTTTTAAATGTGAGGGCTACTCAAGGGAACTCATAAATAAAAAATGTTTTGTAAACTGCATCATTCAAATGGAGTGCTTAGTGTGACGATATCCAATATTTTTTTATTATTGTATGATATGTAAATAACATTAAAGTTATAGGCGCAAATGAACACCCCGATTCTCCGAAACTATAAGGGCCCGAAGGATACCGAATATAATTATAATATAAATATTAAAATATTTGGCAAAAATACAGAAAATAGTTCCTTACGAATAGTGGTTTACAGGAAAACTCGTAAGAAGTCTGTCATATTTTTTTAAGATTTTTTGCTACTGAACCCATTTTGCACAAGTCCGACATGCACTTGGCCGGTTTTTATCATTTTCTCATGAATTCAATACACTTTCACATGTGTCCCGCATTTTATAGCCAAGTCCCGCAATTTATTCGCGAATGTACCGCATATTTGTGAATTTTGGTTGGCAGCCCTACTCGTAAGACCCATGGTCCTACCTGTAGTACTTAAAATTGTATTCAATTAGAAAAGAATTGCATTTGTTTTGACTCGTTAAATTTACTGAAATGAACTGTATCACTATATACCGAGCAGGTATAGATTTCAACAAATTTTGGATATTGCTCTTGTATGGCTGAGCCTAGGAGGATATTCGTATATTTACCTAGTTCTAGCGTTACCTAGTCGAAATGTTTCCGTATCAACGGCCAATAGGAAACCTGATTGCATTCTGACGCAAACAAAACATCTATGACCTTTGTTCATAAATATTTAACAGTTTAGGCCGTTTTACTTATGCGTATGTTTGACTCATTTAGTAATTTTGGGACAAGGCCTGAAGTTTGCAATTGACTTGTTTCCACAAAAATGTGCTATAACCAAACGGTTCTGAAAACAATGTGAACCATTTTTAGGATTCCGTTGCCAAAATGGCAAAAACGGAACCCTTATGTTTTGTGCTAATAAATTAATTTCATTTCATTTCATTATAGATCCGTCTAACCGTCTATCCGTCTGTCACAGCCGAATTACTTGGAAGCTATAAATGCTACAGAATCTAAATTTGGTTAGGATATGTGTTGCAAGAACCGCTACTGAATTATGATATTATATTGTAAAAAAAAAATTGGGGTTGGGGCCCTCCATACATGTAACTGAGGACTGAGGGATATAATCATCATTTTTTTTTCAATGTATATAAACGTGTGGGGTATGAATAGAACAGTCTTTGAAAATGATATCAAGGTTTATATATTACATTTTTATTTAAGCCAACCCTTTTCGAGATATCAGCACTCAAAATCTGAAGAATGTGTCCCCCCCCCTCTATTTTTTAAACTACGGGGTATAAAATTCTAAAAATAAATGATATTATGCATATTAACAAACTCTATCAACGATTTTTGGTTTGGTCAAATTATCTGTATTTTTCAAATGATAAATTGATAATGATACGGAACCCTTCGCGCGCTAGTCGGACTCGCACTTTGCCGGTTTTTTTTTCAATCAAATGGCGAAGATATAGCTTAAAAGGTCCAGATTATCATCCAGAGGTCACATCGTGAAACGGAGCAAGCATTATTTCTGTTTTGTTTTCATCGAGATGTAATAACCTATAGCTTTGCCTCGAAAAGACTCCTGAATTTAGGTACCCTATTGCCTCCATAGATCGAATTCATCTCTCTATAAAGATTTCGTTGTTTTCTTATGACGATATGTTATCATTTTCACGTGCCAATCATACTTCTATTCTAGGCGTAGAACTGTTTTGAATAAGTTAAAACCGAGGTTTTTCTAGGCCTTAACTGAGCTTATCGTGAAATTAGGTTTTGTGTAAGGTTATCTCGTGATATTTATTAAATTATTTCTTATAAACTGTCTGTCAATTGTTGACATCGTACTGCTGTCAACTGTAGTGACAGTTTGGTCGGTCTGCAATAACTTAGCCTTGAATGTGCATATGCATTAGCTATACACGGTGCTCGTGAGCATTCCGAAAGATTTTAATGCTGAATTCCTGAGCATATTTAGAGTATTTAATGTTATATAAAATTTCCTGGATTCGGCTTGGTTCCGTAGATACCTAATTAATAGAGTTAGTAATTTTGGTGGCATTAGGTGAATAGAGAACGGTGGAGTCGTTGCTTATTTTTTTTATTGATTGATTAATTAATGAATCAAAAAAATTATCTCTTGAACAGAGTCTCGCCCATTTTAAGTTTTAAATGATAATTAAAAAAAAATCATTGGCCATTTTTTATAATATTGCTTACGATTTTTAAATTATATTTAGAGGCTTCGGGAAAACTGCAACCTTGAAAACGAAACTAGTAGCTTTTCCCAAATACTATCGTTTTTTTATTGCAATTTAATATATTTTAGGTTCTCAAAAATAAAATACATGTTATTTCTTTAAATGCATTTGTGAATTCAGCTTAAACAGAACATCATTTAGTTATTATTTTATAAATGTATCATTTATTCAAGTAAAAAATATTTGTAACAGCGACTCCACTGTTATGTGTTCAATAAATCCCACCAAAATCCTAACCCTACTAATTAACCTTTTTTCGAAATAAGTTTTTCGACGTAACTCGTCATAAAACTTCTTTTTCATTACAATGCTACCACAAAGTGTTCTAATTTTACCACACCTTTTGCCTGACAATCAAAAAATTAGAATAGACTTGACGAAAAAACCTGTCCCTAAAAAATCATTTCAAAAATTAATTTTAACAAATTGTTGTTCTGATAAAAAATATTGGAAATGTTAAAAAGTATTCAAAAAGTCAAAAAAAAGAACAACATTTTTTTTGTGGAATTTGACATTAGGTTAGGTCTTATAATATTTTTTGTTTATTTTGATGTCTAGAATCCATAGTTAAAATCTTTCGCAATGCTCGCGAGCACCGTGTATATAAGGACGAAGCCGTACATTAAAGCCGCAGAATTAGGCACGAAAGTTCCGGGACGATACGAAGTATACGAACACACAGGTACCTATCGGGTCTCCTAGTGTTGGGAATAGACTAGAGTAATCAAACTTTATATTTATTAGAATTAGAAACAGAATACCCATTAAATTGAACAGTATATTAAAAATTATTACAAAACAAAATTATTGCAAATACTATTAGTCAAATAATATACCTACCTCTTGATTCACTGTGCACACCAGTTTGACCCACTGTATATTGTACGTGTACCCCCCATGACGATCTCCACACTGTTTTCATACAGATATCAATTTTTCTGATATATCACTCTCATGATAAAACGTTAAACATTTTTTCTGTCTTTGTATTCAATTTGATTTCAATAGCTTGGAAAGGTACTTTAAGAACTACCTACATACCTTTTAGAAAAAGATGAGCAACTGTTGGTACAATGATCTTAGTAGCCATTTCATTCCTTTCATTAATTGCCTAACAAAATCCGTTGTTAATAGCTATCAGCATAGGAACCAATTCAGGCCAGAGATCATAATAAACCAGTATGGAATCTCGGTTTCTCGCGGAATAAGCTATAATTTCACATCTTAACCGCTTAGTAGTAAAATTAAATTACCTAATGAATCTAGAATATTAGACAGGATCTTATGTATCAATTGATATTGTAAGTTTTTTTTAAATATTAGTAACGGTTGCCGATTCAACCATCTCGAGACTCGATTTCCAACAAAAATGAGCACAGCACTAACTCGGTTGCTCATTGCGATCCATTCCTATGCCAGTGACGACCACCGTCTGATTTGTTATCTGCACTAATGCAGTGTTTATTGTTTTCCTTTATTTAAAATTTCATCTGCGTATCGATGGCCATTTGTCAACGATACCTAAATGGACGGCCATTTATAGCGTGACACACCGTATTGTCAGTTAAAAACCGCGCGAAATTAAACTTTTCTATAGACAGTCAACTTTTCGCGTCAATTTTTTTTGTACCGTTTTTCTACACTAACAACTTGTAGTTTGTGTCTATAGGAGATATTTATAAAAATTATAAATATAAAAAATGGTTAGTTAGGTTATTTCGCTTTTTCTAGCCCTGCTGTAGTCATTCGCAACAATTTATTTTAGAGCTTTATCGTTGCCTTGACACTGAAAGGAAATTCTCAAGGAAAATTTTGATTGGAGTCCTTTTATGGTAATAAGGAAAACTGTTGGTAAAACCAGGCACGGGGAGATGGTTTCTAGTTGTGTTTTAATTATATTTACAATGGAATTGTATAAATTATACTCCAATGATTAACCTTGAAAATCGTATAATTTGTTACAAAATCCTTGTCTTAACCGTCGTTTGGCTGCTATTGTCAGAAAGATTGATGGTTAGACCATTCAGGATCGAAAAGAGTAATCTGAAGTTTAGGCTTTTTTACATAAATTAAAATTATTTAATTTTTTCTGTAATCGCCACAAAGTGTAATATTTTTTTATGCCGAAAATTAGGTTATTGAATGTTATCTGATTTTTAAATTACCTAGTTCCTACGTGATCACGTAGATGGCGTTAAAATCACCACTACATCGGATGGGTATAATATTTTCAATGAAACTGTAATTAGCATAAATTATATTTTAAATGGCCACATTTCCACGTGGCCTCGTATCCAGCATGTTATAAAAAAATAGTCATGGCCGCTGCAGCACTTTGTCGGCATGTCCGTGAATTACGCACACTGATATATAAAAAGTGTCTAATGACGAAACGGCATATATGCAATGCTGTTTACGTGTTTGTAAAGCCCTTTTGACGCGGCTGTGAAATACGGGCTCACGAAATCTACGAAATAGGTCAAGCGATCTTGTGCTTAGTGTCAAGGCGCTAGAAGCTATGACAGGTTGCAGCGGTGTTGCTAGGATTGTATCTACGCTGCGTATTAGGCAGCACACAGCTAAAGGCAAATCCTTGACAAGTCGACTCACACTGTTAACAATAAATAACGCATTTAAGTTGCGTGCGCCTCGCAGATAGCCACGTCCGTTCATTTTGCATACACTTATCCTCAAACTTCAGTTTCGGTTGATAAATTAAACAGTTACATAGTTGTATATACCTGCCCACTATTACCGGTAACAATTTGGGTTAAGGCGAGCCGATGGATTTTACGATCAATCTACAATCTTGAATATAATTAAGAAATAAATAGACCTCCCGGGCTTGACTGAAAAAACGCAACTTACTAAGATTAATGGGTGTTTCAAGTTTGAAAACTAGCTTTTGATATATTTACGAGCAACAGGTGTGCAATACAAAAAACCTACGCTCAGTAACTAAGTACACCTACCTATAACTTGACCAAGAAATAACGATGGAAAAACGATTTTCGATAGCCATGAATGACCTTAACTTGCATATTTAAACATTTCCGTGCCGCTTGCTCGAGTAGGTTCGTTATCACGCACAATTTTGTACCGTTGACTAATACGATTTTCATACGAAACTATAAACCGCGAACGCACACTTCCCCAAAATTGTGCACGTGTGCGTAATGCGTTCAAATGTGTAAGCGTGAATAGATGGCGCTAGGAGTTCTCGATCGTTAGTTCTAAGATGCGTTTCAGTGTGAATAGAGTGGGTTTAGATAATGGCCGATGCGCGGGGCGCTGTTGGGAGGGACGGCCCAATTTAAAACGCGGCATTCGCCATTACACAATGAATTTATTGCTGTACCGCATACGGCTGACACATATTGCGTGCATGACATGTGCGCCGTACCCCCGAATTCTCGACAATTAGCGGTTAGTCCATGGCAAATGCTTTATAACAAACTTCGCCCATTTGTAACAATCAATCTTAAAGGTTTTGATTAAATTAGCAATCGTAGCAACAGTTATGAAGATTTTTGCGAAGTTTCATAATGAAGGCATAATTGAGGCGAAATGCACTGAGTTACGGGATATTGTGATTTTTACTTGGCCGACATCCAAATTGATCGGTCATTTGGCAACAGTTCTGTCTGTGACACCTGTCGTCATGGTGTGCTTAGTTCGTTTCGATAAGACTCTTCATTTCCTATGTGGCCCTGGTACCTTTACGTCGGTTCTTATTTAATCATAGACGTGAGCCAAGGGCAAGGGCGTATGGCTCGATTCCGTTACATCATGAGTTCACGGCACAATTGATCGATACTAACATTGATTGTTTCGTATTAATTTCAAACGATTCTCATTATGTTATTTGGTGCTTTGTATTGGGAACTGGTTCTCGTGAAAAGAGGAGCAAGGGTAGATAATAAAGGGAATGCTTCCTCTAAAGAGCACTGCTCTGGTCTTTGTCCTTGCCTATAAGGAAACACAATCGGCGTACGTCGCTCTTGGGGTCCGATTCGTAGAACTCGTTTTGTGGGATTCTAATGGTATGTCCGAATAATAGAGTCCGGGACGCGCTGTCTTTCCGCGTTAGAATTTAACCTACTTTGGAGTATGCGGCATAGTTTTGTGTTCGGTTTTAATTAGCGAATAAAATGATAACTAGCGTTATCAAACAATTTCCTTTGTCGTTTTTTTTTACTTGGGCATTTGCATTTGTTAGTTAGAGACGAAACTTGATTTAGGCATGTTAATTGTTAAGTGAATTAGGGGGTAAAAGTAATAAATAGTCTAAACCTAAAATTGGAGATACGGACATAATTATTCATGATCATGCTTTATTTATTTTTTGTTTTTGTAGGTGAATCAATTCTTTCTTTCTGTTATTGCCATAGTTACTGTCTCCTAAGTCACGCATGGTTTCATGCAAAATTATGCTACTTACTCCTAAGGCCGTGTACTTACACCTGCCATAAATATCAGACAGAAAATAAGTTTATTTAGCCAAGTACACTCATATAAATATTACGAAAGTGTAGAATTGAGCCGATAAATTAAACGTTGTACCTTCGCATTATCCGCTAAGGCGACTTGCCTCTATTTTCCCTGGAGATTGACTGAGGTGTTCCCTAGATTGATAAATGGGCGTTTTGACATTGAACAAGACAACTTTTGTACCTAGAGAAGGTTTCCACAGGCTAATAAAGTTTAGAAACAGCCATGTGACCATGTGGAAGTTTGTCAGTCCTAACACTTCTAATGAGGTAGGTACGAAGTACGATCTCGTAGTAGCACAATCCTGGACAAGGAGATAATGCTATTAATTACACTAACTAGATTCAGACAATATACCCGCAGTTAGATACGTCATACCCTTGCTTAATGCGTATCAATGGCGCCTCAGTCCGTAGATAGTGTTATCACTGCATTGCTGATAGCACTGCAGGAATCCGCGTACTAATACTAATATAGATTAATCTTTTTGATACAGAAATACCGACGCATGACCGACAGAAACGTGATCTACTTGGCCCTCTTTCGAAAAGGTCTGCATAGATGTCCAAATACCTAATAGATTTTTTTGGTAACTCAAGCAATTGGATTGTTGTTTTGTCAGCCTCTGTAATAGTCTAGTTGGTAGTGATCCTACCTACGAAGCTGAAGGTTCCGGGTTCAAATCCCGGCGAGGGCAAAATTTCTATATTTATTAATCACAAATATTTGTCCCTTGATCGTGGCTGTCTGTGTATTTTAAGTATCTATCCATTATAGTTTTACTTGGTACCCACATCACAAGCGTTAATTGAACTTTCCGTGGGACTACGTCGATTTGTGTAAGATATCCAAAGATATTTATTTATTTAAAGGTGACTGATGATGCTGAATATCTTCGAAACCTTCGTAACAACTTTGAAGTACATACAAATGTTTATAGATTTTTTTCAAACTTCTTACATAACAGCAAATCATTGCATTATCGAGCTTTGGTGGACTCTTGTCGATACTGATCAAAGCTCAAAACTATTTGTATGTAAAATAGTTCTCTTTGAATTATCTTAAGCCACTGATCCGGAGTTCCTCGGATGACAAAGGCAAAGCGGCAGTTCTCCACAGTTCGTTGCACACCCTTTTGGCAGCCGCAGTCGGATTAGGGGACGCATAGAACTGCAGTAGATAGGCTTTTAGTTACAATTATAGTATGTGTTCTGTGAAAACAGTTTTACAGAACACTTCTTGCAAGTGAGTAACTAAGTTGACTGTCGTCATATAAGAAAAGCCAGCAAATCACAGGATTTACAGGATTTGCTGGCTTTCTGGCGTATTTTGCAATGTGATGGGAGTCAACTTTGGACGTGAAAATGGGTCAAAATTCTTTTCGTTGTCTTGTTTCATACCACTCTGTCACGCTTTTAGTTACTGTTTCTACTAAGTAAATAAAAAAATCTGGTGCACTTGTATTTTTTTTCACGCTAGCTTTTAATCCTTACATAAGAAATTGGAAACAAAACATCGTCTCATACAAAAATCACCACTGTGTTACGTTTTTTAGGGACATAAAATAAGACAACGAAAAGAATTTTGACTCAAGTATAAAAGATATGTACTTAGGTATGTTAGTATTCGAAGTGAATTAAGGTCGAGCTTTCGGATTACGAGATTCCTTTAATTTGCCCTTTAATTTCAGTTTTATTTTCAGTTGATAAGGTTGATAGTTAACCTAAAACATTTCATCACAGCACGTTTCTGAAAACCTCAAAAAAAAGATAACATCACTGAAGTATAAATAGAATTATCAACGTTGGCTTGTCACCCATAAAACTAGTTTCCTTTATACTTCACTGTTTTTTCAAGTGGCAGTTTTCCTACTGTAAGCAGCGCTCTTAGATAAGTGCAGAATCCTTGGTCCATCGCCTTTGCCAGCGCACGCGGAAACCCTTTCCGGCCCAAGGCCAGCAAACCGGTTTTGCAGACCGGTATCTTCAAAACCCGATGGCTTGCTATGGCGTTTTCGTTAGCGAACTTCAAAATGGCCGATTCACTGAGAAAGTTTTAAATTGTTTGGTTTATTTATTAAGTTCGTTCTGTGGGTGCTATTTGCGTAATCGCACAATAACTAACCTAACCTAACCTAACGTTTTAGTTATCTATAACGCTCTGAACACCTGTTGTGATAATACTGATAGTCTACTCAAATATTGAACTATTTACACCTTTGAATAGTCAGAATACTTCTAAACAAGATTAGTCTATTGGTATTATATTCGCATTTCGATCAGTATTCTTAAGACCCTTAGATATCGTTTACTTAATGGTAATTCTTACGAGTTTCAATCGCCTGATTCTTTAGTCGCATTTTTAGGTCTTTTTTACATTTAGATGTTATTTTTGGCTGTGTAAGCCTTCTAAGCATTGATAATATCGTCGGTTGACAACCAAAACTCACTAGTAACAAATACCTACTCGAAATAGAGATCGTATCTCAGTTCTGATTCAATACTGACATAAGAGGTTGGTAAGAGTAGTGACAGTTTTTATAGTGAGTTTTGGTTGTCAGCGGACGATATTACCAATAATATGTTAAGACAATTCTGCAAAACGACAACCAAAGAAATGAGGCGGTTAAAACGCTCATGAGAATATGCAATGTACCTAAGGATTTTTTAGCAATCGTACAGTCGGCCAATTAGAAACCCCAGGCCACTCGGCAACCATGTGATAGTAAAGTTGTGAACAAATTGTTAGCAATTTCTTGTATTGTCATGGTTCTAGAGTGGCCTAAAGTTCTAATTGGTCGACTTTACATCGTAAATTTAATGCCTTCATCATTGACAATGCATACACGCGTATTCTCGTTTTCGCAATGGATTACCGTCCTCGTGTTTCGTCCATTAGGTACCAAACTAGAATGGAATGCCGCATGGCATATAAATTGGACGTTTTATCTGCCGATTTGTAGAAACGCTTCCGTTACTTCTCTAGGCGTTCTTTTGGCTTCTTAATTTTTTCGGAGAAACTGGAAACTCAAGGATTTTAGGCGCTGTTAGTATTTTTCTTTCGCTTTGTGTAAAATAAGGAAGGGTCAAGGTTCAGGGATATTTGTTTAAGTTAATAAAAGGTTTTTGAAGTTCTTATAAGAAGCAAGGATTCCATTTTCCATTTATTATTGAGTAGATCTTATTCTGTTGGGATTATCTTTTAATTATCTATCATCTTTTTGTAGGGTTTCCAGGATATTGCTGATATTAAATTATGTCTGAATTCTAGATTGTTTAGAAATTGTTCAGTAGATATTTTTTCTGGAACCAGCGTAATAGTATAGATATACAGGTATATGATATACCTACAGTTTATAATAGGCCAAATCTGCTTTAATGGCCTCGCTGTCGTAGTTTGTATTGTTGTGGCTGTACAGTCAGCAGCAGATATTGCTTAGCGGGTAGGGTGTTCACAATGATCTTAACACACTCTTATAGTCTTAGCAATAAAGTCGTGCAAAGTTAATTTTGAACACCCTGCCCGTTTAGCAATATCTGCTGCTGACTGCACGACAGGCCAAGATTTGACAACGATGATTAGACTTGACGTTATAAACTCCACTATTTATTCCCAAACCACAGAACGACGGAATTCGCTTGTTGGAATCAGTCTAAGCGTAAAGTCCATTTGGATCACAGTGGCTCCGATATCCGTTCTCAAGATGATTGAACTTGACTGTACCGACGGATTCTTTATTACCTTACCCAAGTATCAATCGTGAGAATTCAATACCAATCCTGTAATACTTCTCTCGGTTTAATTCGACCGAGTCCGCAGTTTTTACAGAGTCATTAGCATGGCAACATCTGTTCTGCACATTAACGCGACGGCAAGAGGTGTGGAAGTGAGCGGAGAAGCCCCGATGCAAAGTAAAGTTTGTTTGACTGGGCTTTCATTTAGATGAAGCTTACTGAGTATAGGATTAACAATATTAGCATCAGTTCATGGAATGCCTTGTGATGTTAATAATTATAGTACAGTTTAACTCAAAATTTGTTAAATCGTCACATAAAGAGCAGTGTAAATCGGAAAGAATGTTTACATTCAAATAGCCTTACATTCGATCACGTCATATATTATTTTCAATCTGTCGCGCTCCATTTGTTATTAAAAAAAAAAAAAATTAAATTTAAACTGTTTATTTCACACAAAGGTACATTTATAATTTTTTTAGGTACACAAAACTCTAATCTAATAATTATTTAGATTTTAGGTGAGTTAGGTCTTACTAAATGGTTATTTATTTAATTAATTACATTAGTGAGGCACTTAATGTACATTTCACAATAATTTTACCTTACAGAATATCATGCATTATCTGATATCGGCAGCTCCGCTGTCTTCCGTGCCTCATTATTTCAATTCTTTACCACGCATACTTTTAAAGTTTGTGTAGAATGTATACTCCTACAATAGCATGCTTAGTTACTATGTGATTGATTACACACTTGTTATCATATAGGAACCATCTTTTCTCACCTACTAGAGTCAATGTACTTTACTTAAAGTCTATAAACGTTTCATTGTGTTTTAGCAGACTTCTTAAAAATTAGGAGTTTTTAATTCTGTTACGTATTTTTTAGGGTTCCGTAGCCAAAATGGCAAAAACGGAACCCTTATAGATTCGTCATGTCCGTCTGTCCGTCTGTCCGTCTGTCCGTCTGTCACAGCCGATTTACTCGGAAACTATAAATGCTACAGTAACGAAATTTGGTAAGGATATGTGTTGTATAAACCGCTACAGGATTATGATACTAAATTGTAAAAAAAACCATTGGGGTGGGGGCCCTCCATATATGTAACTGAGGGATAGAAAGATTTTGGTATAGTTTGCAAATATTTTTTGCACGTATGCAGTTGCGTAGCGGTGCTACGGCGTAGGGGTTGCGTAGCTGCATTATGCTACGGTGCATGTGCACGTAGCCGTCTACAAAGATGCGTTTCGTAGCCGTTTTGCTACAAGATTTTAGTATTTTTGTAGATTGTTGGATACGCAGATTTTGTTTAGTTCATAATTAATGTCTATTAAATCTATTTTAGTAAGTATAAAAATGAAAAAATGACAATAAATATAATGAAACGATTAAAACCATGGTGTTTAACCTTTTGGACGTCAACGATTGTTATATTATTAACCTAGCGTTAAACCTGCAGTGCCAAGGTTAAACGCCAAAGACCGATATACATATATCTTGGTCCACAGAGCAATATTAGACCTACACGCATGTGCGTAAAATTCAATTCCAGTTTAGACATTTTGTTGACGTGGCGTGTCAGTGACGGCTTTTGTATTTGACATGGCGTCATAAAGGTTAAATAGCACAGATGCGTCGCGTATCTCAGTTATCAAGTCCATTTATTCCCATTTAAGTAAATTATTTATCCCATATATTCATTAAATCCAAGCGGCTAGAATAGCTCGAATAGGCCTACCGGAAACATCCATTTCTAATAATAGATTTCCTTGAAATCCACTATTCGGCAATGCGTGGTCACCGTCTGTTCCCACCATGCGACCTTAACCCTTGACAGACTAATGACTTTTTATTTCACTGACGAGACGACATCGGGAGATTTATTTTTGAACTTGAGATTTTACATTCCTGTACGAGAAAAAAAGTATTTTCGTACAGATGGCCCCTCGAAGTTTTGGACCTGACGTAAAATGAGCCACTTCTCGCACTAGAGCCTAAAAAAGGCACCATCTGTACTAAAAAAAGTATTTTAAAATGTTTCATTTAAGTTATAGTCCCTGTCCCACAGACAAATTTTCGAAATTTACGAATTTCGAAGTTCGCGGCGTCTGCAACTCTATTGCCGGTTTTTAAAACATTTTTTCACTACTTTTATCAAGACCCCATTATGAAAACAAAACACATCTCTTAAACAACAAAATGTGCAAACAATACCTGCCATGGTCGCTTACACTCTTTCGGCGAATAGCGAACGCGAATGCTGCGCGTAGGCAAGACCTATTCACGGGACGCGTGCGCAGCCAAAACACGCGAATCAAAATAAACCACCGGGTTCGATAGCCGACTTCATTCCACTCAATGTACTGACGTAACGTGGTCGTAAAGCTGTATAATCGTAATTAGTTCCGGGACAGTATGATGTGCAAAGTCCTAGATATTGAAGAGTATGTAAGCTAGTCACATCTGTACAAGTGTACATGCCTCACAAAACTTCTACTTTGGCCATCATCACCATTCAGCCGAAATTGCTGGACATAGGTCTCCCTCAGAGCTCGCCAATGCACGGGTATTGTGATGTGGCTTTATCATGATCCCGTGTTAAATCGTTTATCGTTGTATGCATTTTCAAAAGTGACATAGACGCGGTACCATCATAAGCCTACTGGTCGTTGGACCACCGTGTAGGTTTCACGGTAGCTCCGCAGGTATTCCAACAACGAATGTCAATAATGTCAATATTCACAACAATAGGCTACAGCAATGGAAAATAGAAAAATTTTACATATAATTTTCGAACTTTCCATTCGGTTACCGCCATAGAAAATGTATGAAAACATGGTAACGGAATGGAAAAATCCTTGGTACGAAAAATTTCAGCTGTTAAGATCGAAAGCGCTCACGATTCTGAGTTGAGATCATATTAAAAATACCGTAAAGCCGGGTTACTTTGTCCCAAAAAATGAAGTGTTTTACTTCTCATTCCATTTCATTGAAATACAACACCTTTATGTTTGAATTGATAAATCAGAAGTAAAGTTAAGAGTGTAATCAAGTAATTTTCACACTTTCTTTTTAACAAATATTATCCAAGAGTTTTTTTCTGTTTCGTAAAGTTTGGGCTAAAGTAATATATTCGGGAGGGTTACTTTGGCCCATGACTTTTTTTCGTGTTGTAGCGTAACGCTTATTAATTATGAAAATAAATAACATGTTTAGACAAATTACGTATAAAATAGCACCACTTTCTCTTATACATTGTTTGTTTTACTGCAGTAAAATTAAGATTTCATCATAGTGACAAATGCAAACTAAATTAATTATTATGATATAAATTTACAATTTCATCATAAAAGTCTTTTCATATACTTCTTATTTCGATTAATTCTAACGTTTGTCCTGATTTTCATCGGCATATCACATTTTTATGCTGTGCTTTTTGCAACTTTTAGATACCTAACTTCCATTAAAGATTTTTTTGTATTAAAACCTATTTAGTTATTTACTTCATGATGTTCCTTATTTCTCAAAGTATATTCATAGCCGCTCTCGCGTTGTTCGGTTAAGCAGTTTTCGTATAAAAATGTGATAGCCAAAAAGTTCGACAGACGGGCAAACTTATTTAAAATTAATAGTTTTAGTATGTGTCGGGATGCAAAATTCAGACCTAAAACGCCTGATAACAATAAATCGTTTAATTTATGCGATGCTTTGGTTTTATGATAAATTTAATTTTGGGCCAAAGTTACCCCCTAGGGCCAAAGTAACCCGGCTTTACGGTACCTATTTTACAAAAAAAGTGAATGAGTCTGTTAACCAAAATTTTTTAAGCAATATTGGTTATTGAGAAGATGGGAACTACTACACATGTACAATTTATAACTATTTCCATCGTATTATTGTACCTATACTTAACAAAACACGTAAAAACGTAAATACATAATATTTACTATGAATAAACTCAAACGAGTTACATAATATTGTATACATACTTGCAAAACGCAAACTGCGTCGTATTTATTTATTTCGTGCAAAAAAATTGGCAGTGTCCCTTCAAATCACATGACATGCCACAGACTAGCAGAATACCGGACATTTTTAAACTGCACGCCCGCCTGTTTTTTATTGCATGTGGCTCATCTTTTTTAGACGATGACGTTCTAACTCTGCCAACATAGTTTTGCCGTCGATAAAACTATTCACGCTACAACTTTGCGGGCAATGGCTTTGTCTATGACGGTTGAAATAAGTTTGTGGTTTCAGTTGGACAAAGAACAGTGTTGCAATTTTGACAGTTGATTGAACTTTGCTTCTTAGAAACATTTGCACGTGTTTGTCTATTTGGGGTTCCGTAGTTTTTGCAAGCTCTTATATAATTTATTATTTTATTATGAACATAGGTAATTAGATTGAGACTTTGTAGTTTAAAAAATAGTAATTGTTTTCAAAATTTCAGGTAAAATTTTGGAATGGCGGTCATTTTATATGGAACAATTGAAAACTCCATTGTTTTTTTGGTTTCAATGGTTGTTAAAATGGTGATATTGGCATTTTAAGGCTAAGCCACTCCGGATATGTGTGTAGCACGTGCGCGTGCGCGTGTGCCCACTGTGCCCAGCATTTAAACTTTATTTAATTTATGTTGGATTTCATTTAACGTATTTATTAGTCGGTGTCATAATACCAATGTTAGAAATGTAGCTTTTCAAGCTGTTTTCCGTAAAACGTATAATTTAAATTATGTATTGTGATTGTGGTAGTAAGATTATATACATGTTCGATATTTCGTGGTGCTTATCAGTGCAACCACGAGTTTACATTAGATTGCCGGGTTTTATTCAAGTGTAAAGGTTATGTTCAACAGTCTTCTGACCCAAAGATAATAAATACATTATGTTTTGATATATCTAAAACATCGTGTCATGAATGGCCGTTAGAGATAGCGAAATTTAAGAAAAATCATTAAGCGCTCGATGATCTCATTAAAATAAATAAATTGACGTAAATAACTAAACAGCTCAATATTTACCATACTGTCATAGTATGATACGGTGTAATGGTAAAAACAAGAGTTATAATAGTTAGAGCAAGCGCGCTGAAATGATTTTCCTGTTGATTAACCATTATTTTATATAGCTACCTACACCTACAGATATCATTTGAGATAGGTACCTAGTTTCCAGATTATACACCGTGTTTTTATTGATTTCCGTTAAATTGGACAGGTTGCTTGGGACATTATTAGAATAATAAACAATAAAGTATAATTATCGGCTTTTGTTAATTTCGTGAAAACATTTTTTTTTTAGTTTTCATACATAATAATTGTAATGGCAAGTGTGAGAGAACCTTAAGAACAAGATCTCAAGTGACTGACGGCACACGTCAAACAAGTAACATTAGGATATAATAAAGGTTGCAATACTCATTAAACTTATTTTTTTAATAACTCAATAACAGTAAGAGTTAAGACACTAGTTTCTTAGAGAAATTGATAATTATTTTACCTAAATAAGCTTTCCTTTAATTTAACGGTAATCAATTAAAATACGTTGTATACAAAAACAACGCATGGTGCTGGCAGTAAGAATACATGTGTCGCCACCCCAATTCTTCCCGTGGGTGTCGTAAGAGTCTACTAAGAAGGGATCACTTGACTGACTAATTGACCGATCGTTTTATTGAAAAATTATGGGCAAATCATAATAGTGGACACCACTACTGAGGTCGCCAACCCGCTTATTCAGCGTGGCGATTATGGATATTACCTCCTAAGTCTCCTAAGTCCACCTGAGTTTCTTACTGGTTCTTCTCAGGAACGAGGGTTAGAACCAGTAGTAGTTTTTTTTTCTCTCTTGATAGTGTCAGACGATTCGAAAATGCTTATTAATAAGCTTACTTCAATAAAGAATAGTTTGTCTTTGCTTTGACTAAGGCGTCCATACGGAAGGGCTTGTCTATTAATCACGTCATACGATTGTGGCCTATTTTGGACCCCTCCCTCCCCCATGGTAATATTTTCAGAAAACCTAGCCAATATGACGTGTAATTTATTGCAAACTTTTTTTAATAATACTTGTACCGAGTTTGACATCTGGTTATATTTAAAATGTGATCATAAAGAAAAGTATAGATGATTTTTTTTACTAGCTATAATGCTGTCCAACAGGGAATACCAAAAAATACACGTGATTTGTCCGTCCCTCCCCTATAGTGATAATTGGTGATTTTTTCTTGATCCTCTCATATGTCATCTTACTTTTAATGCTCACTGTATACATTTTATAATACACTACACAATTCAGGTAAGGCTTATTTAAATGGAACCCAGTGACTAAATTAAGATTTATCTTACCTCGACCTTGGTTTTAACGCTTCCCATGCAAAAACAACCCGGCCATGCAATAATTGTCTATGAGTAATGCTGACTAACCAACTGTTGCAAACAACTGCATAGTGGCCAGAGGCCCACAACATTTCTTGTCTAGTTTTAAATCGTATTTTCGATTTTGAGTGAAATAGTCAAATCTCTATCGACTGCCCTACCAATGCTTCTCATGGAGCCGTGAACAGTCATTTTGGCGTTTCTAACTGAGGCTTTTCTAGGTTCGTTCTAAGTACAAAGCATTTTGTCTTCGGTCTATTAACTCTAACCAACGGTTGCAAACAACTGCATCGTGACCAGGGGAGCGCAACCTTCGGCGAGTTTATTTCCGTATGGGTGATTCACGGTGGTTTTTTGTTTGATTTATTACATGTAGTGTAGTGAACTAATATTACACTATAAAAAAGGTTATTTCGATACGAGTACCACC
This sequence comes from Thaumatotibia leucotreta, assembly GCA_025490895.1. NCBI lineage: Eukaryota > Metazoa > Arthropoda > Insecta > Lepidoptera > Tortricidae > Thaumatotibia > Thaumatotibia leucotreta. The sequence goes on along the minus strand of JALPQI010012920.1, from coordinate 3,069 downwards.
TGGCCTTGAAGTTGTACATACGTACTATGCCTACATATTATTAATTAAGTTTGTGCGAAAGTGAAAGAAAAGTTAATTACATTATGTTTAACGACGTAACGATTGTTTTATGATGGACAGAATATGAAATATCTCTTAAAAGTCAAAATAATTAAACCTTAAATGAAAACAAATTTCACATACTTTTTGTTAATAAAATCTTTGGCTAATTTTTGTTAGGCAAAATATCACGACCGTAAACACATTTTTTTATATTACCCAAATATCACTACAATAATTAGTAAGTACCTACTTGTTATTTTGTTTTCCTCATGAAACATTTAATCACAAATGGACGCCTAAAAAGTGTTTATCAAGTAATTTCCTTTTCCGTTAGAAAGATTATCCGTTTGTGTGAGTCGTTTCCAAGTTAATTAACAAGGAAGTTATTTTAAAAATTAATCAATACCTTTGTCGACACGAGTAAACTGACTCGGCCTGTTCATTCTTACTTGTATATTCTTACCTAATAAATGAATTTCTAAGTTTGCTTTATTTCTACTCAGGACAGGACCAGTCAAAGGCAAAATAAAGTGTATATAAAAGTGCTATAGTATATAAAAATATGTCCAAGTGCTCTTTAACACGTTCGACGCCGGTGACACAGCGTGTGTGACCAACAAAAGCTGATTCCTATGCCAGTGACACACATACGTGATCAGAGTAACCTTATGCCACTAGTATAAATCAACTTCTTCCTCCTATGCCAGTGCCATATATATGAACGTTTTTGACACAAGTGCTGTGTCACTGGCATAAGAGTACAATCTGTTCAGTCACACATGAGTGTCAATGGCATAGGAGTTCTATCAGATAATTTCGATCGGCATAGTGCATTAGCACTTAGTGAAACAGTACTGGAGGCGAACGTGTTAATTCTGTGTAATCTGTTCTTCTAGCGTTTCAAGCGCCGTGACTTCGGTGGCAACATTATTACTTGATTTCCGTGGGTATCTCATACATATTTTGGATATCTTGGTAGTTGTCAACTACGTCTACCAAGATATCCAATAATGCATGCATCCCTCACGGGATCCGTGTGATAAGGCTGCCACCGACGTCACAGCGGTTGAAACGCTCGGAGAAATGCCCTAAAGGTGTTTTCAGACCAAACGAGCATTCACTATTCTATCCTCCACTCTAAGAAATCAACGAATCACGTTTTGTGTGACGAACGAATTTCGTAGAGTGGGGGATGGAATAGCGAATGCTCGTTCGGTCTGAATGCACCTTAATAAGAACGTCGTAACATATTTCTACGAGGATTTTTCCGATATATATTTTTGCACTTGACTGACCTCTCTTTCGAGCCTAAGAGGTTCAAAAATTGTTCCAGATTTTTCGAACAGTAAAATCCGTTACTTAAATAAAACATGGTATCTTTTTCAAAATGTATCGTCGCTATACTCGTACTTGTTGTGTAATCAATTCAAGGAAATGTCACCTTTATTTTAGTCTATAATCTCTGAATAAGGGTGTTTTTCCAATAAACGGTTGTTTAAGTTTGGCGGCGATATTATGTGCTACCATTTTCTTTATATAATTTGTATGACGGAAAAAAAACCTTAGTAAAATATATATACCTAATGGCAAAGACTCGCGATCTTGAATATACTCAAAAGTGGCAAATCACGCAACAAAAAGAATAAAAATATAAAGGAATGCTCAAATTGGTATCGAGTCCTAAGGCTTTTATGTTTTATTGAATTTTATACCTACCTAATGTTTTTCTGCCTTTGCAGGTTGGGATTCAAGATGGCGGTTTAAAACCAGGTAAGTAATATTTGTTACATTAAGTACAATAGAAATTGATAATCAGGCGAGGATTCTCTATTTGTCCATCCACTATTTCACGCTTTCGGAAATATGAGTTTCTTTATTTGTCATTTTTATCGCCTTGCCCCGCGTAACAAATATTAATTAATGAGTATGACTTAGGTATAGATAAATAATCTTCATTGGTAATAGGTATATACCTATTTAAATGTACGTAGGATGCCCTGAAAATTTCGGGAATTTAATACTTAGGAACGTATATTTGACATGTGTTATACCTCTTTCTTACAAGCATAGTCTCATTATTCGAAAACACTGGCCACTTAGAAAAAAAAAACAATGTCCGATTTTCAATTGTTTTTTAAAGTCGTTGAGTCGCTGGTGAAAATGGAGCTGTCCCGCGAAAGTTTTAGAGCAATGATTTATTATGACTTTAAAAGTGGATTAACACAACAACAATGTGGAGACCGATTAACTTTTGCTTTTAGTAGTGAAGCACCTTCAAAGACGACCATATACAGGTGGTATTCGGAATTCCAACGTGGCCGTGTGTCTCTTGCGGATGACGTACGTGAGGGTCGACCGAAAACGGCCGTTACCGATCAAAACATCGATGTTGTTCGCCAACTGATAAAGGAAGATAGGCATGTTACATATCGGGAGATTCAGGAGACTTTAGGCATTGGAATGAGTCAGGTACAAGTTATTTTACAACAAGAGTTGGGCGTGCGGAAGTTATTTTCCCGGTGGATTCCTCACTTGTTATCTGACGACCAGAAAACGGTACGTGTCAATTGGTGCCGCAAAACTTTAAAAAGATTTAATGGAGGAAGCTCAAATGCCGTTTTTAGTATTGTGTCAGGTGACGAATCATGGATTTACGCATATGAGCCTGAATCGAAAAACCAATCTCGAGTTTGGGTTTACGAAGACGAACCGAAGCCGACAAAAGTTGTTCGTTCTCGCAGCACGATCAAAAAAATGGTAGCCACGTTTGTCTCCAAATCGGGTCACGTGGCGACTATCGCTCTTGAAGATCGAAGAACTGTCAATGCCGATTGGTATATAGGCGTTTGTTTACCGATTGTTTTTGCTGAACTGCGAAAAACTAACCCTAACCGCCGTATTATACTACACCATGATAATGCCAGCCCTCACACCGCTCAGAAAACAGACAACTATCTGAAGGGCGAAAACGTCGAATTACTGGACCATCCTCCGTACAGCCCCGACCTAAGTCCCAACGATTTTTTT
>JALPQI010012919.1:0-31285 GCA_025490895.1 Thaumatotibia leucotreta | reverse complement strand
AATCCCTAGGGTGTAATAGAAATGTCAGTACGTCATTTAATAATATTTAGGCTTAAAACTTTTTTTTTGTCAGCAAGTGTGATGAAAGACATTGTATGCATCACGGTCTGTAAGCGGAACACTAACTCGAGTCATTAAAAGCCCTCCGCCTATGACGTCGGGCTTCTAACACTCTCCTTAATAATTCCGTGCTTACCTCCCTTGATGCACAATGTACTATTAACGCTGCTAAATTCATGTGTTATAAATCAACTCTTAATATTACATTATTTTAAACCATCATTGTACGGACTTCTCTTTGAACGTTTTCTATTAGCCCCTTCTATTGACGGTGACTTCAGGCGGAAATACAGCAATATTTTATTACATTGCAGAGTTTTAACCGTAACTAACGCTTACGGAACAAAGGAGCCTGATCCGGCGATGACGCCAAGCTCCAAGTCCTGAGACGTCGCCAAAAAACTACAACATCCCGGAGGAGTTATACCTTCTGGATACTATCAGGGTACTTTCAATATGCCAAAAGGTGGTTAAATCAGCGGCGAAGCAGGCTCTCAAAGCTAAAAAGTCCCTAACACCTAATAAATGCAGAAAAAAATGTGTACATGAAAAAAAATAGTGATATAGAAATAGAAAATAATTTATTCGTGACACACATTAAAAGGGACAAAGTAGATATGACAGTATACAAAAGAAAAAGAAAAGGTGCCAAGAAATGGTCTCATCTCAGCATGTTACTGGCGTGAGTCAGCGCTGATCTTCCGATGAGACCATTAAGTGAAAGATTCACAACGGGTAACACGACATAACATACAAAGCAACATGACAAGACATAACATGTAGGGTGGTCGTTTAGATCTTAAAGGGGGGGTTAAGGAAGTCCTACTTTTTTCTGGACATCATCAGGATACTTCCAATAAGCGAGACGTGGCGGCTGGAGCCTGAACCAGCGTCGGTGCCAAGCCCCGAGACCTGACACGTCGTCGAACGCCGTGAGGAACACCGAGTGAGGAGCCGATGCTTACAAATAAACACTACTGGAACCTGAAGGAGTTATACTTTCTTTTGGACACCATCAGGGTACTTAAAATATGTCCAAGGGCGGTCAAATGGTTCCTCAATGGCTCCAAAAAGTTCCTACTAGTACCTTTGATACAGAAGCGAGCTTAAGTCCTACCTTTTTCTGGATATCATCAGGGTTCATCCAATAACCGAAACGAGGTGGAAAGGTTACCAACAGTGATGCCATGCCAAAGCCCTGAAAAGAGTTTTTGACACAAAAGTGTATCATAGAAGTCCTACCTTCTTTTGTACATCGTCAGGATACTTCCAATAAGCGAGACGTGGCGGCTGGAGCCTGAACCAGCGACGGTGCCAAGCCCCGAGACCTGACACGTCGTCGAACGCCGTGAGGAACACCGAGTGAGGAGCCGATGCTTACAAATAAACACTACTGGAACCTGAAGGAGTTTTACTTTCTTTTGGACACCATCATGGTACTTAAAATATGTCAAAGGACGGTCAAATGATTCCTCAATGGCTCCAAAGTTCCTACTAGTACCTTTGATACAGAAGCGAGCTTAAGTCCTACCTTTTTCTGGACATCATCAGGGTTCATCCAATAAACGAAACGAGGTGGCTCGAAGGTTGCAAGTGATGCCCTGCCAAAGCCCTGAAAAGAGTTTTTGACTCAAGTGTATTTTAGAAGTCCTACCTTTTTCTGGACATCATCAGGGTTCACCCAATAAGAGGCGGCTCGAAGGTTACCAGCAGTGATGCCCTGCCAAAGCCCTGAGAAGAGTTTCTACACAAAAGTGTATTATAAAGTCCTACCTTCTTTTGTACATCGTCAGGATACTTCCAATAAGCGAGACGTGGCGGCTGGAGCCTGAACCAGCGACGGTGCCAAGCCCCGAGACCTGACACGTCGTCGAAGGCCGTGAGGAACGCCGCGTGAGGAGCCGATGCTTACAAATAAACTTACATGGAACCTGAAGGAGTTATACTTTCTTTTGGACACCATCAGGGTACTTAAAATATGTCAAAGGGCGGTGAAACGATTCCTCAATGGCACCAAAAAGTTCCTACTAGTACCTTTGATACAGAAGCGAGCTTAAGTCCTACCTTTTTCTGGACATCATCAGGGTTCATCCAATAAGCGAAACGAGGTGGCTCGAAGGTTACCAGCAGTGATGCCATGCCAAAGCCCTGAGAAGAGTTTTTGACTCAAGTGTATTTTAGAAGTCCTACCTTCTTTTGTACATCGTCAGGATACTTCCAATAAGCGAGACGTGGCGGCTGGAGCCTGAACCAGCGACAGAATAAATTAACACTACTGGAACCTGAAGGAGTTATACTTTCTTTTGGACACCATCATGGTACTTAAAATATGTCAAAGGGCGGTCAAATGGTTCCTCAATGGCGCCAAAAAGTTCCTACTAGTACCTTTGATACAGAAGCGAGCTTAAGTCCTACCTTTTTCTGGACATCATCAGGGTTCACCCAATAAGAGGCGGCTCGAAGGTTACCAGCAGTGATGCCCTGCCAAAGCCCAAGAGTTTTTCACCCAAAAGTGTGTCATAGAAGTCCTACCTTCTTCTGGACATCATCAGGGTTCATTCAATAAGCAAGACGAGGTAGTTTGAAGCTGACCAGCAGTGATGCCCTGCCAAAGCCCTGAGAATAGTTTTTGACACAAAAGTGTATCATAAAGTCCTACCTTTTTCTGGACATCGTCAGGATACTTCCAATAAGCGAGACGTGGCGGCTGGAGCCTGAACCAGCGACGGTGCCAAGCCCCGAGACCTGACACGTCGTCGAACGCCGTGAGGAACACCGAGTGAGGAGCCGATGCTTACAAATAAACACTACTGGAACCTGAAGGAGTTATACTTTCTTTTGGACACCACCAGGGTACTTAAAATATGTCAAATGGATGAATCAACGGCGATGCCACGATCTAAAAGCCGACACATAGTTGCTATCTATAGCTAAAAAACCAACATGACACAAGTTTTGATCATAAAACATATTTAAGAAGTCCTACCTTCTTCTGAACATCACCAGGGTACTTCCATACGTCAAATGGTCGAATCAACGGCGATGCCACAATCTAAGAGCCGAGACATAGTTTCTATCTAAAGCTAAAGAAGCAACATGATCAAAGAGTGCACAATCTAAGAGCCGAGACATAGTTTCTATCTAAAGCTAAAGAACCAACATGATCAAAGAGTGTATTTAAGGGTTAAGGAAGTCCTACCTTTTTCTGCACATCGTCAGGATACTTCCAATAAGCGAGACGCGGCGGCTGGAGCCTGAACCAGCGACGGTGCCAAGCCCCGAGACCTGACACGTCGTCGAACGCCGTGAGGAAAGCCGCGTGGGGAGCCGGTGCGGCCACTCGGAGGCGCGCTTTGATGCCGAGGTTGATGGAGCCTTCTAGGGGACTGCCGCCTGGGACCTGGGTAGAAGGGATGTTTTCTGTTAATATATTTACTAACGTTCAGTTAAGACGGAAAAGCTGAAGTAACTATTACATTAGAATAGTCGAATTATTTCTGAACCCCCTTATTCATTAACAATCTTAACAATGTGTCCATAAGAGCAAAAGGGACAAGCAATTATCAGCGGCTTGTTAAGTTAACAAACGTTTATGAATAAGGGGGTTAGAGACCTATAAGGACATTAACCTTTTTGACTCCAGGTTAAATACAAAAGCTGTCGTCACTCATACGCCACGTCAACAAAATGTCACTGAAATTGAAGTTTAGGCACATGCGTGTCTATATTGATCTGTGGACCAAGACTTATATATCGGTCTTTGGCGTTGAACCTGCGGTGCCAATACATATATTCGAGGGTTGGGTAGTCAAACCAAATAAGTCGAGATATTTTTTCATTGAAATAACTACGTCACGTCAATGTCATATAGTTCGTATTTTAAAAATTGGTTTTCTCAACTTATCGGGTTTGTACACCCAACCCTCGTATTAGTCGTTGGCGTCCAAAACATTAAAGATACAACGAAAGAATGTATTGTATATTGAGTTTTTCGCCCGGAGGTAGGGAGATTTTCTTGTTGTTTATATTGAAGTATTTCTTTCACTTCAAAATCGCATGCGTTCTCATCAACATATCTGCATGGAAATCACCTTGTTGTTATTGACGCTTTTGCGGCTGGTCCGCTGCAGCGCGATGACGGTTTTAATTTGCGAAACTTTAGATTTAGCACTCTCGACCCGTGGTCCAACTGCTATGTCCAACTGGTTGTGCCACGGGTAAGTAAAATTATCCGTGGTTCCACTGTCAGATTCCTTTTTTTTTACTTATGACCCATAGTACAACTGAGGGGCAATTGCCCAACTAGTAAACGTAAATATATGTTCTAGTATTGGACTACCGGTAAATTTAGTGTACCGTGGTACAACCAATTGGACCACGAGTAAACTAACTTTCTCGTAGTACAATCGGTTGGACTATGGATAATTTTATTTCCCCGTGGCACAACCAGTTGGACATAGCGGTTGGAACACGGGTCGGGAGCGAGATTTAGGAGTCAGGAGCTTGGAGTTAGCAGTAAGCCAGTAGGAACAATCGACAACCTCTGCTTTTGCACAGTGCTAACATCTATAAGCGAGAAGTGACCATGTTGAGTGTGAAGCTATGGCAACTGGCCTGCTGCAGCACGATGATTTTCTTCAGCTGGATTTGGGAAATAAAAGCAGAGTTGGAGGTCCAGCCAGTGGCGTAACTATACCATCTGGGGCCTGTGGCAAATTATTTTGATGGGGCACTATCAGTAAAAATCGTCATATTGTACTCAGTTTAATTTTAAATTTAAATTCACAGCCTCTTGGGCCGGGGCCCTCTTGGGTCGAGGGCCCGTGGCATTTTGCCAGCCCTGCCAGCCTATTGTTACGCAACTGAGTCCAGCTCTTGCACAGCGTCCTAACATCGACAAGCAAGAAGTCACCTTGATGAGTCTCTGAAGATGGTTTCAGCTGTTATTTGAGGAGCTCGGAGTAGATAGTGAGGGCTATACATTTAGCAAGAGAGGGGGAGTCGCCTTGTTAAGAGTGAAGTTCTTGCGGCTGGCCTGCTGCAGATGGTCTTCCTGCCTGCTCTCGCACACCGTCCCTACACAAGAACAAGCGAGAGGTCACCTTGTTGAGCGTGAAGCTCTTGCGGCCTGCTGCAGATGGTCTTCCTGCCTGCTCTCGCACACCGTCCCTACACAAGAACAAGCGAGAGGTCACCTTGTTGAGCGTGAAGCTCTTGCGGCTGGCCTGCTGCAGATGGTCTTCCTACCTGCTCTCGCACACCGTGTCTACACAAGAACAAGCGAGAGGTCACCTTGTTGAGCGTGAAGCTCTTGCGGCTGGCCTGCTGCAGATGGTCTTCCTACCTGCTCTCGCACACCGTCCCTACACAAGAACAAGCGAGAGGTCACCTTGTTGAGCGTGAAGCTCTTGCTGCAGATGGTCTTCCTGCCTGCTCTCGCACACCGTCCCTACACAAGAACAAGCGAGAGGTCACCTTGTTGAGCGTGAAGCTCTTGCTGCAGATGGTCTTCCTACCTGCTCTCGCACACCGTCCCTACACAAGAACAAGCGAGAGGTCACCTTGTTGAGCGTGAAGCTCTTGCGGCCTGCTGCAGATGGTCTTCCTACCTGCTCTCGCACACCGTGTCTACACAAGAACAAGCGAGAGGTCACCTTGTTGAGCGTGAAGCTCTTGCGGCCTGCTGCAGATGGTCTTCCTGCCTGCTCTCGCACACCGTCCCTACACAAGAACAAGCGAGAGGTCACCTTGTTGAGCGTGAAGCTCTTGCGGCTGGCCTGCTGCAGATGGTCTTCCTGCCTGCTCTCGCACACCGTCCCTACACAAGAACAAGCGAGAGGTCACCTTGTTGAGCGTGAAGCTCTTGCGGCCTGCTGCAGATGGTCTTCCTGCCTGCTCTCGCACACCGTCCCTACACAAGAACAAGCGAGAGGTCACCTTGTTGAGCGTGAAGCTCTTGCGGCTGGCCTGCTGCAGATGGTCTTCCTACCTGCTCTCGCACACCGTCCCTACACAAGAACAAGCGAGAGGTCACCTTGTTGAGCGTGAAGCTCTTGCGGCTGGCCTGCTGCAGATGGTCTTCCTGCCTGCTCTCGCACACCGTCCCTACACAAGAACAAGCGAGAGGTCACCTTGTTGAGCGTGAAGCTCTTGCGGCTGGCCTGCTGCAGATGGTCTTCCTACCTGCTCTCGCACACCGTCCCTACACAAGAACAAGCGAGAGGTCACCTTGTTGAGCGTGAAGCTCTTGCTGCAGATGGTCTTCCTGCCTGCTCTCGCACACCGTCCCTACACAAGAACAAGCGAGAGGTCACCTTGTTGAGCGTGAAGCTCTTGCTGCAGATGGTCTTCCTACCTGCTCTCGCACACCGTCCCTACACAAGAACAAGCGAGAGGTCACCTTGTTGAGCGTGAAGCTCTTGCGGCTGGCCTGCTGCAGATGGTCTTCCTACCTGCTCTCGCACACCGTCCCTACACAAGAACAAGCGAGAGGTCACCTTGTTGAGCGTGAAGCTCTTGCTGCAGATGGTCTTCCTGCCTGCTCTCGCACACCGTCCCTACACAAGAACAAGCGAGAGGTCACCTTGTTGAGCGTGAAGGTCTTGCTGCAGATGGTCTTCCTGCCTGCTCTCGCACACCGTCCCTACACAAGAACAAGCGAGAGGTCACCTTGTTGAGCGTGAAGCTCTTGCGGCCTGCTGCAGATGGTCTTCCTGCCTGCTCTCGCACACCGTCCCTACACAAGAACAAGCGAGAGGTCACCTTGTTGAGCGTGAAGCTCTTGCGGCCTGCTGCAGATGGTCTTCCTGCCTGCTCTCGCACACCGTCCCTACACAAGAACAAGCGAGAGGTCACCTTGTTGAGCGTGAAGCTCTTGCGGCCTGCTGCAGATGGTCTTCCTGCCTGCTCTCGCACACCGTCCCTACACAAGAACAAGCGAGAGGTCACCTTGTTGAGCGTGAAGCTCTTGCGGCCTGCTGCAGATGGTCTTCCTGCCTGCTCTCGCACACCGTCCCTACACAAGAACAAGCGAGAGGTCACCTTGTTGAGCGTGAAGCTCTTGTGGCTGGCCTGCTGCAGATGGTCTTCCTGCCTGCTCTCGCACACCGTCCCTACACAAGAACAAGCGAGAGGTCACCTTGTTGAGCGTGAAGCTCTTGCGGCTGGCTTACTGCAGATGGTCTTCCTGCCTGCTCTCGCACACCGTGTCTACACAAGAACAAGCGAGAGGTCACCTTGTTGAGCGTGAAGCTCTTGCGGCTGGCTTACTGCAGATGGTCTTCCTGCCTGCTCTCGCACACCGTCCCTACACAAGAACAAGCGAGAGGTCACCTTGTTGAGCGTGAAGCTCTTGCGGCCTGCTGCAGATGGTCTTCCTGCCTGCTCTCGCACACCGTCCCTACACAAGAACAAGCGAGAGGTCACCTTGTTGAGCGTGAAGCTCTTGCGGCCTGCTGCAGATGGTCTTCCTGCCTGCTCTCGCACACCGTCCCTACACAAGAACAAGCGAGAGGTCACCTTGTTGAGCGTGAAGCTCTTGCGGCGGGCCTGCTGCAGATGGTCTTCCTGCCTGCTCTCGCACACCGTCCCTACACAAGAACAAGCGAGAGGTCACCTTGTTGAGCGTGAAGCTCTTGCGGCTGGCCTGCTGCAGATGGTCTTCCTGCCTGCTCTCGCACACCGTCCCTACACAAGAACAAGCGAGAGGTCACCTTGTTGAGCGTGAAGCTCTTGCGGCCTGCTGCAGATGGTCTTCCTGCCTGCTCTCGCACACCGTCCCTACACAAGAACAAGCGAGAGGTCACCTTGTTGAGCGTGAAGCTCTTGCGGCCTGCTGCAGATGGTCTTCCTGCCTGCTCTCGCACACCGTGTCTACACAAGAACAAGCGAGAGGTCACCTTGTTGAGCGTGAAGCTCTTGCGGCTGGCCTGCTGCAGATGGTCTTCCTACCTGCTCTTGCACACCGTCCCTACACAAGAACAAGCGAGAGGTCACCTTGTTGAGCGTGAAGCTCTTGCGGCCTGCTGCAGATGGTCTTCCTGCCTGCTCTCGCACACCGTGTCTACACAAGAACAAGCGAGAGGTCACCTTGTTGAGCGTGAAGCTCTTGCGGCTGGCCTGCTGCAGATGGTCTTCCTGCCTGCTCTCGCACACCGTCCCTACACAAGAACAAGCGAGAGGTCACCTTGTTGAGCGTGAAGCTCTTGCGGCTGGCTTACTGCAGATGGTCTTCCTGCCTGCTCTCGCACACCGTGTCTACACAAGAACAAGCGAGAGGTCACCTTGTTGAGCGTGAAGCTCTTGCGGCTGGCTTACTGCAGATGGTCTTCCTGCCTGCTCTCGCACACCGTCCCTACACAAGAACAAGCGAGAGGTCACCTTGTTGAGCGTGAAGCTCTTGCGGCCTGCTGCAGATGGTCTTCCTGCCTGCTCTCGCACACCGTCCCTACACAAGAACAAGCGAGAGGTCACCTTGTTGAGCGTGAAGCTCTTGCGGCCTGCTGCAGATGGTCTTCCTGCCTGCTCTCGCACACCGTCCCTACACAAGAACAAGCGAGAGGTCACCTTGTTGAGCGTGAAGCTCTTGCGGCTGGCCTGCTGCAGATGGTCTTCCTGCCTGCTCTCGCACACCGTCCCTACACAAGAACAAGCGAGAGGTCACCTTGTTGAGCGTGAAGCTCTTGCGGCCTGCTGCAGATGGTCTTCCTGCCTGCTCTCGCACACCGTGTCTACACAAGAACAAGCGAGAGGTCACCTTGTTGAGCGTGAAGCTCTTGCGGCTGGCTTGCTGCAGATGGTCTTCCTGCCTGCTCTCGCACACCGTCCCTACACAAGAACAAGCGAGAGGTCACCTTGTTGAGCGTGAAGCTCTTGCGGCTGGCCTGCTGCAGATGGTCTTCCTATCTGCTCTTGCACAACGTCCCTACTAAGGTCCGACCGAGATCTCGGTCTCGGTATTCTCGGCCAAAAATAGAGCCGAGATATCCCTCTCGGCTCTCGGCCAAAAATAGCCGGGACTCTCGGCTGGCCGAGATTCGTAATGAGCTGTAATTGGCGAGTTTGACGCCATCTCGCGAACTTACTGCGATTTTATTGTTGTAATATTAACATGAACTGACTTCAATTTCACTTTAAAATGAACGGAAGGAATAAGTTAGAGTATCATACTATCGATAAAAATACCTACAATTCGAATATCGGTTTTTGGGGTACCTACATAAAATACATTTCAAATAAAGAAAATATTCATAAAAAAATTGCTGTATTTAGTTTGACATTGGACCTACTAAAGGTATTTGCTAGGGATTTTTATGTAATTTATATGTTTTTTATGCTTTCTACCAAGTCTCGGTCTCGGCCGAGAATCAAATTTATTCTCGGTCTCGGTCTCGGCCGAGACTAAAATATGGGTCTTGGTCGGACCTTAGTCCCTACACAAGAACAAGCGAGAGGGTCACCTTGTTGAGCGTGAAGCTCTTGCGGCTGGCTTACTGCAGATGGTCTTCCTGCCTGCTCTCGCACACCGTCCCTACACAAGAACAAGCGAGAGGTCACCTTGTTGAGCGTGAAGCTCTTGCGGCTGGCCTGCTGCAGATGGTCTTCCTACCTGCTCTCGCACACCGTCCCTACACAAGAACAAGCGAGAGGTCACCTTGTTGAGCGTGAAGCTCTTGCGGCCTGCTGCAGATGGTCTTCCTGCCTGCTCTCGCACACCGTCCCTACACAAGAACAAGCGAGAGGTCACCTTGTTGAGCGTGAAGCTCTTGCGGCTGGGCTGCTGCAGATGGTCTTCCTGCCTGCTCTCGCACACCGTCCCTACACAAGAACAAGCGAGAGGTCACCTTGTTGAGCGTGAAGCTCTTGCGGCCTGCTGCAGATGGTCTTCCTACCTGCTCTCGCACACCGTCCCTACACAAGAACAAGCGAGAGGTCACCTTGTTGAGCGTGAAGCTCTTGCGGCCTGCTGCAGATGGTCTTCCTGCCTGCTCTCGCACACCGTCCCTACACAAGAACAAGCGAGAGGTCACCTTGTTGAGCGTGAAGCTCTTGCGGCCTGCTGCAGATGGTCTTCCTGCCTGCTCTCGCACACCGTCCCTACACAAGAACAAGCGAGAGGGTCACCTTGTTGAGCGTGAAGCTCTTGCGGCCTGCTGCAGATGGTCTTCCTGCCTGCTCTCGCACACCGTCCCTACACAAGAACAAGCGAGAGGTCACCTTGTTGAGCGTGAAGCTCTTGCGGCTGGCCTGCTGCAGATGGTCTTCCTGCCTGCTCTCGCACACCGTCCCTACACAAGAACAAGCGAGAGGTCACCTTGTTGAGCGTGAAGCTCTTGCGGCTGGAATGCTGCAGATGGTCTTCCTACCTGCTCTTGCACACCGTCCCTACACAAGAACATGCGAGAGGTCACCTTGTTGAGCGTGAAGCTCTTGCGGCTGGCCTGCTGCAGATGGTCTTCCTGCCTGCTCTCGCACACCGTCCCTACACAAGAACAAGCGAGAGGTCACCTTGTTGAGCGTGAAGCTCTTGCGGCTGGAATGCTGCAGATGGTCTTCCTACCTGCTCTTGCACACCGTCCCTACACAAGAACAAGCGAGAGGTCACCTTGTTGAGCGTGAAGCTCTTGCGGCCTGCTGCAGATGGTCTTCCTGCCTGCTCTCGCACACCGTCCCTACACAAGAACAAGCGAGAGGTCACCTTGTTGAGCGTGAAGCTCTTGCGGCCTGCTGCAGATGGTCTTCCTGCCTGCTCTCGCACACCGTCCCTACACAAGAACAAGCGAGAGGTCACCTTGTTGAGCGTGAAGCTCTTGCGGCCTGCTGCAGATGGTCTTCCTGCCTGCTCTCGCACACCGTCCCTACACAAGAACAAGCGAGAGGTCACCTTGTTGAGCGTGAAGCTCTTGCTGCAGATGGTCTTCCTGCCTGCTCTCGCACACCGTCCCTACACAAGAACAAGCGAGAGGTCACCTTGTTGAGCGTGAAGCTCTTGCGGCTGGCCTGCTGCAGATGGTCTTCCTGCCTGCTCTCGCACACCGTGTCTACACAAGAACAAGCGAGAGGTCACCTTGTTGAGCGTGAAGCTCTTGCGGCCTGCTGCAGATGGTCTTCCTGCCTGCTCTCGCACACCGTCCCTACACAAGAACAAGCGAGAGGTCACCTTGTTGAGCGTGAAGCTCTTGCTGCAGATGGTCTTCCTGCCTGCTCTCGCACACCGTCCCTACACAAGAACAAGCGAGAGGTCACCTTGTTGAGCGTGAAGCTCTTGCGGCTGGCCTGCTGCAGATGGTCTTCCTGCCTGCTCTCGCACACCGTCCCTACACAAGAACAAGCGAGAGGTCACCTTGTTGAGCGTGAAGCTCTTGCGGCCTGCTGCAGATGGTCTTCCTGCCTGCTCTCGCACACCGTCCCTACACAAGAACAAGCGAGAGGTCACCTTGTTGAGCGTGAAGCTCTTGCTGCAGATGGTCTTCCTGCCTGCTCTCGCACACCGTCCCTACACAAGAACAAGCGAGAGGTCACCTTGTTGAGCGTGAAGCTCTTGCGGCTGGCCTGCTGCAGATGGTCTTCCTGCCTGCTCTCGCACACCGTCCCTACACAAGAACAAGCGAGAGGTCACCTTGTTGAGCGTGAAGCTCTTGCGGCCTGCTGCAGATGGTCTTCCTGCCTGCTCTCGCACACCGTCCCTACACAAGAACAAGCGAGAGGTCACCTTGTTGAGCGTGAAGCTCTTGCTGCAGATGGTCTTCCTGCCTGCTCTCGCACACCGTCCCTACACAAGAACAAGCGAGAGGTCACCTTGTTGAGCGTGAAGCTCTTGCTGCAGATGGTCTTCCTGCCTGCTCTCGCACACCGTGTCTACACAAGAACAAGCGAGAGGTCACCTTGTTGAGCGTGAAGCTCTTGCGGCTGGCCTGCTGCAGATGGTCTTCCTGCCTGCTCTCGCACACCGTCCCTACACAAGAACAAGCGAGAGGTCACCTTGTTGAGCGTGAAGCTCTTGCGGCTGTCCTGCTGCAGATGGTCTTCCTGCCTGCTCTCGCACACCGTCCCTACACAAGAACAAGCGAGAGGTCACCTTGTTGAGCGTGAAGCTCTTGCGGCTGGCCTGCTGCAGATGGTCTTCCTACCTGCTCTCGCACACCGTCCCTACACAAGAACAAGCGAGAGGTCACCTTGTTGAGCGTGAAGCTCTTGCGGCCTGCTGCAGATGGTCTTCCTACCTGCTCTCGCACACCGTCCCTACACAAGAACAAGCGAGAGGTCACCTTGTTGAGCGGGAAGCTCTTGCTGCAGATGGTCTTCCTGCCTGCTCTCGCACACCGTCCCTACACAAGAACAAGCGAGAGGTCACCTTGTTGAGCGTGAAGCTCTTGCGGCTGGCCTGCTGCAGATGGTCTTCCTGCCTGCTCTCGCACACCGTCCCTACACAAGAACAAGCGAGAGGTCACCTTGTTGAGCGTGAAGCTCTTGCGGCCTGCTGCAGATGGTCTTCCTGCCTGCTCTCGCACACCGTCCCTACACAAGAACAAGCGAGAGGTCACCTTGTTGAGCGTGAAGCTCTTGCTGCAGATGGTCTTCCTGCCTGCTCTCGCACACCGTCCCTACACAAGAACAAGCGAGAGGTCACCTTGTTGAGCGTGAAGCTCTTGCGGCTGGCCTGCTGCAGATGGTCTTCCTGCCTGCTCTCGCACACCGTGTCTACACAAGAACAAGCGAGAGGTCACCTTGTTGAGCGTGAAGCTCTTGCGGCCTGCTGCAGATGGTCTTCCTGCCTGCTCTCGCACACCGTGTCTACACAAGAACAAGCGAGAGGTCACCTTGTTGAGCGTGAAGCTCTTGCGGCCTGCTGCAGATGGTCTTCCTGCCTGCTCTCGCACACCGTCCCTACACAAGAACAAGCGAGAGGTCACCTTGTTGAGCGTGAAGCTCTTGCGGCTGGCCTGCTGCAGATGGTCTTCCTGCCTGCTCTCGCACACCGTCCCTACACAAGAACAAGCGAGAGGTCACCTTGTTGAGCGTGAAGCTCTTGCGGCTGTCCTGCTGCAGATGGTCTTCCTACCTGCTCTCGCACACCGTCCCTACACAAGAACAAGCGAGAGGTCACCTTGTTGAGCGTGAAGCTCTTGCGGCTGGCCTGCTGCAGATGGTCTTCCTACCTGCTCTCGCACACCGTCCCTACACAAGAACAAGCGAGAGGTCACCTTGTTGAGCGTGAAGCTCTTGCGGCTGGCCTGCTGCAGATGGTCTTCCTACCTGCTCTCGCACACCGTCCCTACACAAGAACAAGCGAGAGGTCACCTTGTTGAGCGTGAAGCTCTTGCGGCCTGCTGCAGATGGTCTTCCTACCTGCTCTCGCACACCGTCCCTACACAAGAACAAGCGAGAGGTCACCTTGTTGAGCGTGAAGCTCTTGCGGCCTGCTGCAGATGGTCTTCCTGCCTGCTCTCGCACACCGTCCCTACACAAGAACAAGCGAGAGGTCACCTTGTTGAGCGTGAAGCTCTTGCTGCAGATGGTCTTCCTGCCTGCTCTCGCACACCGTCCCTACACAAGAACAAGCGAGAGGTCACCTTGTTGAGCGTGAAGCTCTTGCGGCCTGCTGCAGATGGTCTTCCTACCTGCTCTCGCACACCGTCCCTACACAAGAACAAGCGAGAGGTCACCTTGTTGAGCGTGAAGCTCTTGCGGCCTGCTGCAGATGGTCTTCCTGCCTGCTCTCGCACACCGTCCCTACACAAGAACAAGCGAGAGGTCACCTTGTTGAGCGTGAAGCTCTTGCGGCCTGCTGCAGATGGTCTTCCTACCTGCTCTCGCACACCGTCCCTACACAAGAACAAGCGAGAGGTCACCTTGTTGAGCGTGAAGCTCTTGCGGCCTGCTGCAGATGGTCTTCCTGCCTGCTCTCGCACACCGTGTCTACACAAGAACAAGCGAGAGGTCACCTTGTTGAGCGTGAAGCTCTTGCGGCCTGCTGCAGATGGTCTTCCTGCCTGCTCTCGCACACCGTCCCTACACAAGAACAAGCGAGAGGTCACCTTGTTGAGCGTGAAGCTCTTGCGGCCTGCTGCAGATGGTCTTCCTGCCTGCTCTCGCACACCGTCCCTACACAAGAACAAGCGAGAGGTCACCTTGTTGAGCGTGAAGCTCTTGCGGCCTGCTGCAGATGGTCTTCCTACCTGCTCTCGCACACCGTGTCTACACAAGAACAAGCGAGAGGTCACCTTGTTGAGCGTGAAGCTCTTGCGGCCTGCTGCAGATGGTCTTCCTACCTGCTCTCGCACACCGTGTCTACACAAGAACAAGCGAGAGGTCACCTTGTTGAGCGTGAAGCTCTTGCGGCCTGCTGCAGATGGTCTTCCTGCCTGCTCTCGCACACCGTGTCTACACAAGAACAAGCGAGAGGTCACCTTGTTGAGCGTGAAGCTCTTGCGGCCTGCTGCAGATGGTCTTCCTGCCTGCTCTTGCACAACGTCCCTACTAAGGTCCGACCGAGATCTCGGTCTCGGCATTCTCGGCCAAAAATAGAGCCGAGATATCCCTCTCGGCTCTCGGCCAAAAATGGCCGGGACTCTCGGCTGGCCGAGATTCGTAATGAGCTGTAATTGGCGAGTTTGACGCCATCTCGCGAACTTACTGCGATTTTATTGTTGTAATATTCTCTTTGCCTCTTCTGCCGCAGAACTCCAGCAAATGCTCCAAGACCTGAGCAATGCAAGTCTTCAAGTTGGACTTCAGATGAACCGTGCCAAGACTCAGGTGATGACCAATAGCACGAAACGTAGGGTTGAGGTTGATGGGCAGATCATACACTATGTTGACGAGTATATTTACTTGGGCCAGCAACAGGCAAGACAAAGAAGTCGAACGCCGTGTCGAAAACGCTTGGAAGAGCTACTGGTCCATGAAAGAGCTAATGAAGGGTAACCTTCCATTGTCACTTAAGCGAAAACTCGTTGACATGTGTATTCTGCCTGTCCTAACCTACGGTGCCCAAACATGGTCGCTCACTGAGAATCAGAAGTCCAAATTGAAGATCTGCCAGCGGGCAATGGAACGCAGTATCCTAGGTGTCAGGAGGACCGATCGCATTCGGAACACCACACTGCGCTCAAAAACCCGCATTGCTGACGTTGGTAAGAAAACTGCTAGGCTCAAGTGGGACTGGGCTGGCCACGTCTGCCGCATGCATCCGGATAGGTGGGCTACCGTAGCCACCAAGTGGATGCCACAACATAGGCGCGGACGAGGCAGACCCAAACGGAGATGGCGGGACGACCTGGATGCCTTTCTTAACAACTGGCCGGAGGAAGCACACACTCGGGAGTCATGGAGTTTGAGGGGAGAGGCCTTTGCCCAGCAGTGGGACACAAATTCAGGCTGAATAAAAAAAAAAAAAAAAAAAAAAATATTAACATGAACTGACTTCAATTTCACTTTAAAATGAACGGAAGGAATAAGTTAGAGTATCATACTATCGATAAAAATACCTACAATTCGAATATCGGTTTTTGGGGTACCTACATAAAATACATTTCAAATAAAGAAAATATTCATAAAAAAATTGCTGTATTTAGTTTGACATTGGACCTACTAAAGGTATTTGCTAGGGATTTTTATGTAATTTATATGTTTTTTATGCTTTCTACCAAGTCTCGGTCTCGGTCTCGGTCTCGGCCGAGAATCAAATTTATTCTCGGTCTCGGTCTCGGCCGAGACTAAAATATGGGTCTTGGTCGGACCTTAGTCCCTACACAAGAACAAGCGAGAGGTCACCTTGTTGAGCGTGAAGCTCTTGCGGCTGGCCTGCTGCAGCGCGAAGATGCAGTAGCCGTGGAGCGCCAGCTGTGGACTGCGCACGGTCAGGGGCCCGGCCGGGCTCTGCACGCGAGGGGTCTTCAGTGAGGACACCTTGGACTTTGGGGTCAGGAGCTTCGAGTTGCCCTGGGAAGTTACAACAATTTAAAAAAACAGCTAAGACCATGTCGGGCCCTGCTCAGTGGTAGTGTTAAAGTTTGAGAACGCAACCTGCTTGTAGTATTTATTTTTCTGATTCTTTTGACTTGTGTTGTCACGTCACTTCTTGATAGACTTGACTTCATTATATAAAATACGTTTGTGCATTCTTATTACGTTTTATTAATCTCTTCCGATCTTACAAATATCCATCATAGGGTTCTGTAGTTATTCAAAAACGGCTGGACGGATTATTTCCAAAATGGTTTTATTTGAAAGTCTATAATGCCACTTGTTCATGATTCTTTTCATATTTTTTAGACCCACGGATCAAAAGTTTGAGGGGGGTGGACTTAATTTATTTTTATTTTGGAGTGGTTATCTACGAAAACATTGACTTTAGAAAAACACATTTTTTAAAACTCTTATTCATTTTTACAGCAAAGTAAAAAAAATATCACCACAAAAAAAAATCCACCGTTTATCTACCACTTTTTCGTCTTGATTAATATGCATTTGTATACCTGTACCAAATTGCAATTTTCTAGTACTAACGGCCACTGAGCTATGCTACGGACAGAAAGCCGGACATTGCAAAAACTATAAGGGTTCCTAGCCGTCAGCAATTCCACTTCACCAAAGATCACATTAAGCCACAAGATGAAAATACAATAAACTACACTTCTAAATTTTAAAGAGTTCTCTCATACCTCGTGGGTCAAATCCAAAGAGGGTAACGATAAAAAAGAGGTCGATACATTCAAAGATTTTCCGAATAAAAGAACTAGACATGTTATTTCCGAGAAACCTTCACATATTGTGTTACCTTCTTATTAGTGATGTGGTATTTAACTTCGTGTGGTAAGATCTCCTTTGATGCTTGCAACAAGTACACTTCGACGGTAATCTGAAAAAACATTTCTTTAAATCGCTTGTCAAAGGCATACAACCTAGAAATTTTAAAACGTAAACAAAATCATTGAGACGCAGATACAGACACACAAATATTTACGAAATTTTAACGAAAGTAAAAAAAAACATTTATTTTACATACAGCATTATATACACATTAAAATACAAAAGAAACAGGAATATAAAGTAATTAGTTCCACAAAATGGTCTCCGATTCAGCATATTTCTGGGCTGTAAACACAGCCACATTGAAGCCATTAGTGAGGTCACAAAAATTTGAGCAATTCGATCAAATATTCTCAATAATTGTCGATAATTATATATTTTCTGCCCTCCGGCCGGCAAACAGCACATTACCGACCGCTGCGCTAAACTAAATTGCCGCCTGCCGGCTCCGTTGAGCAGAAAAATAGTATACAAACCTGGGCCATTAAATGGGAAAGCCTCGGGTCACATGTTGTGACTACAGTTACACGTCATCCGAGACATTTCCCACATAAACGGCATGTAATCTACTATTATTAATATGTGCGTATGAAACAATACACCGTGTTTTTATTGATTTCCGTTAAATTAAAGGGAAGCTTATTTAGGTAAAAATGATCTATTTCTCTAAGAAACTAGTGTCTTAACTCTTACTGTTATTGAGTTATTCAAAAAATAAGTTTAATGACTGAACAAGTGTATTGCAACCTTTATTACATCCTAATGTTACTTATTTTGACATGTGCCGTCAGCAGCCGTCAGTCGCCCGAGATCTTATTTTTAAGGTTCTCTCACACTTACCATTACAATTATTATGTATGAAAACGAAAAAAATTTTTTTTTTTTCGAAATTAACTAAAGCCGATATACCAGGCAACTTCTATTAATGTTACAAGTAACCTGTCCAATTTAACGGAAATAAATAAAAACACGGTGTATAAAAGGCCACAAAAAAGTCGGATAAATACTTTGAAATCGCTGGCAAGCCCCTCCATACGAATCTCATCAGGGAAGTGCAACAGATGGCTGGTCGGCTGCGTGAGTTGCATGCTGGTGGCTAACACACGGTCTCGGCATTTCAGCAGACACACTGCGTGATGGCCCACGGCGCCGTCTGTGGAAGGAACATAAATTGAACAACCTTGAAACGTCAAAATAGTTAGGTACTATCTGCTATATTAGTGGCAACGAAATTCTGATGTCGTCAATGTGTAGGGCGGCTATAATGGGGCGCAAGTCTGTAGTGACTATATCTGTCTGTCCCTGTCCCCGTGTGTACACACATAATCACCAAATAAAAAAAACAACCGATTTCTCCAAGATCCCATAATCAAGATTTGTTTCGAAGTCGGTTAAAAGAATTATTGGTTCGGTTGGCGTGATATTGAGTTGTTCGTCCATGTCGTGCAGAAGAATGCTTAATACAAATTTATGACTTATATGGGTTTCCCATGGATGTCATTACCGGAACTGGACCAAATTAAAATGGGACCAATCGGCGAGCATCAGCTATCAAAATATTGAACCGTAAAATAATCATCAAAGTCGGTTCACCCACCATCAAACATACAGTCGAATTGAGAACCTCCTCCTTGATTTTTTGAAGTCGGTTGAAAAGTAATTGTAATATGATTAGCAACGACATTCTGAAGTTGTCTATGTGTATGAAGGCCATGATGGGGCGACGCCCCCTTTCTGTAGTAAATCTGTCTATCACTGCCCAGATACCCCTGTGGGTCACTCCATGAAAAACGCTACCACAACACAATTTTTTCAATTACTATTTTTGAATTTAATTGTGTCTGTCATAAAACTCCATATTTTAAGAAAACATTATTATTTTTCGATTAACTTTTATTTTTTTTTATTTTAGAGCATAATATTTAAGTTAGGTTACTATGAACGATTGATGGTTATTTAATTTAACCAAAATTGGCAACGCTGAAAAAAGAAAACTACTGTCAGATTTCAGTAGCAGTCGCGTGAAATATTATTTGGTAAGGTTAATGATTATTTCCATTTATTTAACTTTTAAATTATGCTTCCCACCTGTAACACCCATTACAAAGTTCATTCGTTTGTTTGACGACTAAGTTATTGCCTTATTGCACGCATTATAAAATGCATTTAAGGCGAGGTAATAGTAGAATTCCCGTTTGTTATTGCAGTTTTCTTAGTAATACTACTTCCTTATGATGTAAAACTTACATATTATTACATTTAAGAACTTGATCTATCGCGCATTGATTAGTATTAGGTACTTAAATAAACTTAGCCCTATAGAAAACGACCCCAAACATAGGTCTAATCTCTGCATGAAAACTCAATTTGCCACGAAACAAGATAACTTTACCAAGAAAAAAATATATCAGAAGTAACGTCAAAGTCTGTGTCAAAGGTATTCGAGATGAAATCATTAATATTGTAAGAATTATATTTCATCATACAAAATATGTGAAATTATTCTCCCGGATCGCTCCTGCTGTCATCTTTCAGTCCCAATCGGGACCTGTTGGAGGGAGGACGTACGTCAATTTTGCGCACCGCTGTCGTCAACCAAACTATCTTTAAGATTGGTGTGATAACACATAAAAAAAAGTTATCGTCACTGGGGCTTCGGAGACTGAATAAACATAAGTGGTGAGTGACTAAATTAATAGAATTATGCTATTCAATATATTAAACCAAAACAATAACAAACATATTACACAGTATAGATAAAAACAGTAGGATGACTACTGGTGATAAGACCATGACACATTTTGACATGACGAAAATAGTGAAATAGTGATATTAAGAATGGTAGGTACCAGCCCCTCGACACTTCATACTATGGTAAATTATGAAAGCATTTGGTACCAACATTGAGATATAAAAATAATCTTATAGAATTAAAATGCCTACTGTTGCTTTTTATTAGCACATAATCATACTGGCCTTCAAACTTAGACGTATTATACTTTTATTTACCACCTAAATAGGTAAAACGTCAGTGTCAGAAACGTACCGTCATAATTGTTTATTGTGAAAGCGAATCCCGGGTTCATGTTTTTATTGTGTTTTATACAAAATATTTAAATGTTTGGTCTGAAAGGGGGGCAAATCAATATGGAAATGTGAAGTGTGTGGTATTCGGCGTAGATTAAAACGAACTTCTGGCGTATTTTTGCCAACATTTCCTCTTGATCCAGGCAGGTCAGTATCAAATTATTTTATATTAGTAGCAAATTATTTTTTCATTTCATAATTGAATATATAATTTTTAACTGCAAACGATAACAGTTACTAATGAAATAAGAAATAATTTAAATGGCAAACGTCTAAATAAGGCAATCTAATGCACAAATAGAGTGCAACAAAATTTATCGATAATCGCTTTATTTCAGATGTATATTATTGAAGAAGAGGATCGGACGGAGAACGAATACAGAAGAGAGTATCACCTTTTAATTCATGGAAACGATTTTGAGAAGCAATTCGAAATAGATTTAACAGGAATTGAAAATCAACCCATTGTATATTTAAGTGGTTACATTGCTTATAGACTCCTGAAAAACAAAATCGCCACTCCATAGTATAATATTTACGATTGTGCCCATAACCTACTAAGAAAATGAAATAAAAATACCTATACAATAAAAATATTTTTGTGTTATATTAAATAAATAAATAATAATAAATATTGTGTTATAGCCTTATTTTATGTTACCCTTTCATTATTCTATGGTAATATAAATTCAGTATTACGGTAGGTGCAGCAAAATTATTGCACTTTTATCGATATCGATAAACAGTAAATGTAGTGAGTGTCGAGCTCTAGTGTTGCTTTTTTAAGTTGGTAGTATTGACATTGTATTGTGTACGTTGGCACAAAATGCTTTCATAATTCGGTTTTAGGCTTGTTCGAGAGTGCCATCTCTTAAAACGTAGTGATTTTATTCTCTTTGGTAGGTACCTACTCGTATCTATTAAAAATAGGATTTTAAGTCCATAATAGTTCGTTATCATCCAATAAAAATTTTAAAACACAATTTATTTTGGAATTCGAATTATTTTATGAAATGTTTTGCAAGCAGTCGCACTATATTGATTTAAACTTTTACGATTATCACTCATAATTTAAATACAAACGGGTCCTAATATCCTGACGTTTCGGGCATGACGTTACAGCCGTGGTCGCAGGCAGACATGAGTATCAATAAAATACTACTAATAATGCCTGGGCCCATTTGTACCTATACATACATAAGTATGTGTATGAGTGCTGGGGTCATTCACGTTTGTTAAAGTAAAATAATAGTAACGACGAATTTATTAGAACTTTTTACCTAATGTCATTTGGAGCCTCGTCTGCCAACAAACCATACTCTGGTTTGGCGGAAGTTGTGATCTTAGTTCTAAGATTTCTGTCTGAATAAACATTTATTTCATTTCATTTCAATATACTATCAATTAAAAAAGATTATGGAAAATAATGCGAATTGTTACAAAACATACCGAGAATAGTACATTTCGATTCAAGTGCGAAAAAAAAATAGTTTTAAAGGAGTGGAGATAAATTAAAGCACGACCGAAGGGAGTGCTTTAAATCGACACGACTTACGAATTTCGTTTCCGCACGTGTATCGTACGATGTTTTTCAGTACATATGGCCCCCCGAAGATTTCGACCTGACGTAAAATGAACTACTTCTGGCACTAGCTAAAATGCACCATCTGTACTGAAAAATTAGCTTTTCATAAAAAAATTGAATGGAAAAATATACGAATGACTAAAGTTGCTACAGGGAATGGCGCCCATTATGTTACATTTGCATAAAGGGTACACTAATAAAAATTAAAAAAAATTGAAAATTTTATATGATAAATTTGATCTATAATCTATACCAATGATATGGTACATTATTTATTGTAACGGTGAAAAAGTAACCCTGTATAACACAGATAAACTTGACCATGTACAGTGATCGTAGTACTAATAATGTGGATGACGTTAAATCACCTATAGAATGTTTTCAAAAAATATTTTTACTAATATTGCCACTTATTATTTATCAACCTCTTTAATTAAACGAAAGTGTCATTTGAAATAAGTAAGTTGAGTACATAATGTCGTTCTTTTACTAATGTTTTAAAATACACAATTGAATGTCGAATTTACGAGAATATTGTTATTATTTACCCTTTTTGGAGATACGTGACAAAAACATGTATGTGCTGTGATCAAAACATACTAAACATAGGACCAACATTCAAATGCATTTTGGAGATAACACAATATATCAGAAATATAGAGTCAAAGAAAACTCAAATAGTATTAAAGAATGTATCGTTTATTATAAATACAAGTTTGACCTGGTCTAACTATTGAAATATGTATTATTTTGCGTTTCTATGTTCTGAGTGTATGGTGTGTATATAATGTATGGCTACTTTCCAAATTGTTTCTTTTAGGGGCTTTATCGTGCTATAAATATTGCCTATCAAACGTTTTGACGTGACAACGTCTTATAAATTGGTTTGCCGGGTGACACTTCAAGAAACTGCGTTACGCTCCGCTCACGTTATGCGCTCACAATGAGAGCGAGTGAGAGGCACGCGTCCTTCTCAAAGTCGTTGTCACGTAAAACTTTCGCCCGTATACCGACTTTACAGGCAACCAATTTTTTTCGGACAAACCTATACAGCTGAATGTAAGACTATTTCAGCGACTCCGTGGTACTATTTTAAGAAGCAATAGGTCAAGATGCTGCCAGAGTATATTATCTAAACGGAATCTTCATGATTCCCCAATCAGGCATACACAAATAAAATGTGGTGGATTTTATGTTTTACATAAAATCGGATTTTTACACAAAGTTTTAGATGCACTTCAAGAAAGTGAATGCGTGCGAGAACAGCGAAGCAGCTATAAAAATCAGCCATACATAAAAGCCTTAATGAAACACCATGGGCTTGATCCATAGTTAAAACAGGTGGATATAAATGCTCCATGACAGTTATATTAGATGTCATAGTCAAATACACGTAAGGGGCCTTTTGTCGAAGTTGCCATCTTATGGACTGCCCGAGGGATTATGCAGATGGATTGCTAGCTTTTTGTCCGGCAGACGCATTCGTGCCGTAGTAGACGATAGCTGCTCTGATAGCATGGACATAAACGCTGGCGTCCCGCAAGGCTCTGTGCTATACCCAACGCTGTTCCTTCTGCATATCAATGACATGTTGTCTATCGGCGACCTCCATTGCTATGCGGATGACAGTACTGGGGATACTTTTTACACAGGCCGTGCTAATATCCCTCGCTCTGTGGTACTGGAAAGTCTCGGAAAACTTATGTCTGACATCGAGAACACTTTATCTAGAGTCTCGTTATGGGGTCGGGATAACCTAGTCAGGTTCAACCCCACAAAGAAAAAAAAAAAACCCCATTTACTGTGGCTCCAAAGTTCCAAGACACAGCTCTTACCATGTCAGGGAGTATTGGGATCCTCGGAGTCGACATTTCCAACGACGTCCAATTCCGATGTCACCTAGAGGGAAAAGCTACGCTGGCATCCAAAAAGCTCGGTGTGCTCAATAAAGCGAAGGGATACTTTACTCCGGGGCAAAGACTTCTGTTATATAAGTCGCAAGTCAGACCCCATATGGAGTATTGCTGTCACCTCTGGGCAGGAGCACCTGTATACCAGCTTGCACCCTTTGACTCGGTTCAGAGATGAGCTGTCCGAATAGTCGACGATCCCAGACTCACAGGCGGTATTGAACCCTTAAGTCTAAGGAGAGACTTCGCCTCCTTATGTGTGTTCTATCGTCTGTACAATGGGTTGTGCTCTGAAGAACTGTTCGACATGATGCCAACGTCCACTTTTCATCATCGCACCGCTCGCCACCGACTGGGCGCTCATCCTCACACCTTGCAACCTAAATGGTCGCGCACCGTGCGGTTTCAGAGGAATTTCCTCCCGCGGACGGTCCGTCTGTGGAATGAGCTACCTGCCGAGGTTTTCCCGTTGGACTACAGTATGGGGTTCTTCAAAAGAGGAGTGTACAAGTTCTTATTGGGTCGGCAACGCGCATGCGACACCCCTGGGGTTGCAGGCGCCCATAGGCTACGGTGACTGCTTTCCATCAGGCGGGCCGTATGCTTGTTTGCCACCGACGTGGTATTAAAAAAAAAAAAAAACATAAGCTACATACCATATTCTCATTCAAGTTTCACAAATTCAGGTCATTTTTTTGGGCAATATAAGTGCTATGGCAATTACTAATTTATTGATATTACGAAGCACATGAAAGCGTGTCTTTCAAAGTACGATTTTTTTTGTGTGTGATGTCGTCTTTTTCGCAAAACGTAAATTTTCTTGTTATAAATTTTCTTTACTTGTCCGAAATATTTTTTATTACTCAGGAGGATTGGGTTAGTTGTGTCTAATCCAGATGCTTTACGTCGAGTTTCTAGGATGAAATAAATGTGTACCTTTTTAAAGCAGTAATTAGACACATGTATGTTTTTATATAAAAATGTAATATAAAAAAATATGGCTAAGTAAAATATAATAAATGATACACCCTTTAATATAGGCCTCACAAATTTTATGATAGCAGCAAGTATACCCTGGGTGCAACTACAAAATACAATCAATACATCTTTCATCCTGTGTAATGGATTTACTCGCGATTATTATATTACCTACTTTGTGAAATATGCAGCACGGAAGCTTAAATAAAAGCATTATCCTATATTCAAAATTAGGTACGTTATTTTTGCGTCATCTGCATGATTAGTTCGACCCCTGATCATCATGTATAATTATATACTTTTTTCGTGGACAGTCCTTATATCAAAAATTTTGAAAATCAGCATGTTTGCATCATTTTTTATGAAATTGTACGCCTGATACGCATGATAGGACAGCGGATATATATAACGAGTTTCGTATTAAATATTAATGGGATAGTCTCGCATCCGTGTATTTTCTAAATTTACCGTCTACTTTACACATGGCTTGCTAGAGCTTGCCAGATTATAAATTAATCACTTATATTATTATTATGTTACACTATGTCGTTTCGATTCACACTAGTCACATAGTTGTAGTACTGTAAATATTTTCACTATGAGTATTACAGTATCACATCATCATTGACGGCGACTGTCACGGGTATTAGCGGAGGTTGGATGACGCTTAAAACAAGCGTTGGGAGGTCAAAGAATATGGCCTTAAGAAAGTAAGGTTATGATATGAAGATTGGCGGATTTGTTTGTGAAATTTTGGCGGGTACTGGTGTGTAACATTACCTTGAAGGTTTTAACATGTATGTAGGGGTCCCCCCTAAATTATAATGGCACGTTTTTGGTGTCTTTCGTCAGTAAAAAATGTTGTCATCAACGTAAGTTTCCACGATGAAGACCCGTTTGTCGTTGAAATATGGTAGAGTAGATGTATAGGAAACTGTTAACAGAAAAATAAAATTCCATACAAAATTTCCTGAGACATTTTTTGGAAATATGGTGCATCTTTCTCAGCATCATAGACTCTAACAGCCTACCAATTTTTACCAATATCGTAGACATGGTCCAAATGTACAAAATGTTTTGGAATTGCTCATCTGCGTTGAGTTGGCGGACATATTCCCTGTACAAGAATATGCCGAGGCTGTCGATGTGTATGGCGCCCTGTCCCGGTGTGTACCTGCGTTGAGTTGGCGGACATATTCCCTGCGCAGGGGCACGCTGAGGCTATCGATGTGTATGGCGGCCATGCCGGGAGCGGCGCCGGCGCCGGCGCCCTCTACCTGTAGACGCTGGATCTCGTGTAGACACGCTTGGCGGCGGTGGGCTGGTAAAATAATAAAGAAATATGAAGAACACTAGTTTACGGGCATTTTTACTTCTAGGGACACCCAATAGCTTAACTCTCACAAAAAAATTAACTTCGATGTCAGCTTTGTAACGACAATAAAGCATTAAATATTAACAAAAATATTTTTTATCATTTAATCCAGAAAGAATACGCGTATATGCAATATAAAAACGCAAATAAAGTGGATTTACGTAAATATTTCATGCTTAATTGTCGTTACCAAGCTGACATCGAAGTTAGCTTTTTTGTGAGAGTTAAGCTAATTGGGTGTCCCTAGAAGTGAAAATGCCCTTACATACTAACCGCTGAAGTAAACAGAACGAAATAAATAGTACGATGAACCGTAACTGAATTAATACGTACTTGCAAGTAGAAGCAATCGTTCCCCTTCAGCCTGTTCAGTAGATCCACTGAACTCTATCGTAGCTGCGCATAAGTTTAGAGCTTGGCTGGCCTGTAATATTGAAAATGTTATTAAGCATTAACTTTAGTGTACAGAACAATTTGGCCACGTTGACTGCTACAGAGTATGTGATGCTCTGTATTCATCCTTCTGACTCTCGGATTTCTACTTTGACACAATCGGCCAACAACCTAAAAAGTTCAAAATGGCGGCCATTTTTTCCAACAAATCTCATTATTCAAAAGCAGCAATGGCTTCATAACTACGATAACAGATTTTAAAATGTCAATTAAACTGTAACTCTATCCATAGGCTAAATGAGATAAACAATTGATTGACGTTTTGAAAACTAGCTATGGCACTTATGCTTATCGCACTTACGCGTTATTGGCAGTGTACCTGTGATATAACCGTCTGCTGTTTAGCGGTCCGTCGGGTGTGGCTGGGATGTCGCGTTCCGGGGACGTGTGGCGGATGATGCGCATTGGCGTCGATGGCGTTGACTAAAGGAAATTATGGGCTTAGGAATGCAGATGTACGTTGTCAGTGTACCTGTGATATAACCGTCTGCTGTTTAGCGACCTCCGCTTGCAGCTCCTTGATGCGTTGCCGCACGGTCGTCACGTTGGTTGCCGGTCCGTCGGGTGTGGCCGGGATGTCGCGTTCCGGTGACGTGTGGCGGATGATGCGCATTGGCGTCGATGGGGTTGACGACTAAAGGGGGCATTTAGACTGGTCATTTAATAGAATGAGAATAAATCATGTGTGACATTTCATGTCTTAAAAGGCACTTAAATTCTGTGTATTGGAATGACGTTTGGAATATAGTAGAATAATTTTTATTCTGATAAAGCATACTTTTCAGAACAGCAACAAACATGGTAACTTCGCTTAGGAAACATTCAGTCGTAATAACTTTTAAAGATCAAATGAGAATTAATAATTATCATTTTGCATACCATTAATTATCATTTTTTTAAATACCTGGGATGTACAGTGACAGATACAAACCAGAGACAAGAGGAAATTGACCTTCGCATTCAGAACGCCCTAAGATGCTCAGCAGGTCTTCACAAAATACTAGCGTCTAAGCTTATTAGCAGAAGAACCAAGATCAGGATTTACAAAACTGTCATAAAGCCGATCTTGCTGTATGGATGCGAGGCTTAGACGCTGACCCTGAAGGAAGAGAACAAGCTCTTGGTGGCGGAGAGAAAGATCTATAGAAAGATTCTGGGGCCTACTCAGGGAGAGGATGGAGGGTGGAGAGTCCGGAGCAACGCAGAAGTGGAAGAGTTGGTGTCCGAGCCCAATATAATTGGCGAGAGCAAGTCTGCTCGACTTCGCTGGCTCGGCCATGTGGAGAGGATGGGAGATCACCGAGCCGCCAAAAAGGTCCATCTGGGTCGTCCTAGTGGACGGCGTCCGGTGGGGCGCCCTAGATACCGATGGATCGACGAAGTCCAAAAAGACTTGTGTCAGCTTCGAGAAGCCGATTTCGATTGGCGACAAGCTGCACAGAATAGGGAGGACTGGCGGAGCTTAGTGTCGGAGGCCAAGATCCACTTCGGGTCGCTGAGCCAGCGGAGTAAGTGAGTATTTTGCACAGTCATCTTAAAATAAATACATATAATAAAAGACTACAACCAAAAGAAAAAAAAGTTCCTATTAGAAAAAATGGGTTTGCAAAATGCTTTAAGCAATATGTGCAATAAAGAATAGGTTAAGATTCAGCTTAATATTGCAATTTGTAGGTACGAAATTGCAACGCTGTTCAGTCTGACAAACAAATGATAAATGAACAAAACAAAAATGTGGTTAGGTAGTAGATAAATAAATGTAAAAAAATAAGGTTGAACTAATAGTTAACTTATTACAAAGATTGAAATTCGGAGACTGCCATGGAAAAGTGGAAGCGAACATTTAGCGCATGACATTTTGAAATCAAGAGTCACATTTTGCACAATCTCGCGTTAACCAACTGTTTAAGTCGATTCAGAAGTCCATTTTCATCTTAGCACCACTCACCGCGCTCTGCATCCTCCTGTAGAAGCTGACGCTGTGCACGAGCTCGGAGCCCTTGTCGCGAGGAGTCGCCGGCTGCGTCTTCAGCGGCGACTTGAACTGCTTCTCCTGGTACACGAAACTTGTTGACGAGAGGCTGCCGTTCTGCAACCCGTTATATGTAACTTGAGAAGTGCCCTTCGTCTTTTTTTGGATATAAACGCACATTGAATCTCCTTATTTATAAACGTCTCCCAAGTTAGCAAGCCGCTAAGTATTGTTTACCCTTTCGGTCTTATAGACATATTGATAAGACCAAAAGGGACAAAAAATACTTAGCGGCTTGCTAAGTTCGAAGGCGTTTATGAATAAGGGGGGGTAAAATCTTTGTTTGATTATGTATGTACAGAGGATAAGAATATTAAGAATGCTATGCAATTCTTGGCACTATTCTGTAGCACTAGTTCACAAGACTTTTAGTTTAACTGTCTTCTGACATGAAACATTTGTTTCATATACCTTTTTATTTACTTTTTATTGACATTTGGAGATTCTTTACACCTCCAAATCATTATTATTATTATTTATTAACTGACATTGGGGACACTTTACATCTCCAAAATTATGTATTATTGACATTAGAGAATAAACATCTCTAGTTTAATTTAATATTAGAGTTTATTTTACTGTGATGTCATATTTAAATAGGTATTGGCTGTTGTCTTTTAAATAATAAGAATAGTTGCTTTGTGATTGTCACTAAATTGTTAATTTTCTATTTTATTATTATTGTTCAAATCATGACGATTAGAGACCTTTTACATCTCTAAATCTTAATATCTCTTTATTCTGACAACTAGAGGACCTTTACATCTGTAGTAGTATTAGATATAGATACTTAATAATGTTGCGAACTTGTACAATAATAATTATTTTTGTTTAATATTATGGTCCTTTATTTATTTCTGTCTTTATAAAAATGTCTATAATAATCTTTTTTTTTTTTTATGTAATACATTCTTTAATGCATGTTATTTTAATAAGATGTATTATTATACTGTTTTGAAAAAATAAGTCGACCTGAGTTTCTTACTGGTTCTTCTCAGGAACGGCGTAGGGTTTGAACCAGTAGTAGATTTTTTTCTCTCATGTCAGACGATTCGAAAGTGCTTATTAATAAGCTTACTTGAATAAAGAATAGTTTGACTTTGACTTTGACTTTGGAACATGACAATAAAAACTTGGGCACATCTTAAGTTTTACAAGTATAGGTCTAACATTTGACCGCCGTAGTTTGATATGTCAAACAATCAATCAGAATCTGATTATAGCAGGTATACCATTCCAATTCAAGCTCTAGGGGTTACCACGACGTACTAATGCGATTCAGTTTAGGTCGAGAGAAAGGGACAAGGCTATACGAGTCGATTATCTCTGTCCCTTTCCCTGAACCTAAAATGAATCTCATTAGTTATTAGTACCCTTCCCCTGATCTGATATTAGTTTTGGGCGACAAGGGAACCCTCGATGAAATAATTTACGGCGGTCAAATGGTAAAATGCTTGTGATTGTGACAATGTACTACTGTAAAAGATATTGGAAACGCAGGTGTTCTGTGATATCTCTAATATTAATCCGTAAAATGTATATAGTTGTAATGTGAAATACATTCAACAGCTATTAAAGTAATAATCTGAATAATTTAAACATAAACACAAAATTATAAACGACACTTGCTGAAAAATATTTAAATAAAAATAAGGCAATATTCTCGTACGTTTTTTCCCACGGGAATAATATAGGCCATTGTCGTTCAATAAGCCTGCATAAAATAAGAGCTAATTTTGAGCGAGTGTGATGTAAACACAATTACGTCTTGCCGCGTGCTTAGAAATAGTCTCTTGGGTACAAGTTGAATGAAATAATACGACTGAATTTCTTTCTTTGAAAATAAATTGTAATTTGAAGCAATTCCTACTTAATCTCCTGGGGTATTTCTTTGTCGAAATGTGAGTAGATATGAATAAGAAGTATAAAATAGTACATTACGACACAAGTGCGAAAAACATGAAAGGAGGGAGTGTTTTAAATCGACACGAGTTACGAATTTCGTTTTTGCACGTGTCTCGTACGACGTTTTTTAGTGCAGATGGCCCTCCGAAGTTTTGGACCTGACGTAAAATGACACACTTCTTGCACTAAGGCCAAAAAAACGCACCATCTGTACTAAAAAAGGAACAATTTAATCAGGATGCAGCAGTAAGATTTTTATGTCCCGTGCCTGAACGGATGCCTGTCACCCGAGACAAAGGGAAACAATTTTTTTTAATAAGGTTACGCTAGGAGACTGTCAAAATAGCTGCCTGAATAAATCTGGCTTAAAGTTCTCGATTAAAAGTCGCAATGTTCAATGACATAATTAGGGAACATACCCATACTACGTGACCCTTTTTTAAGCGTTTTTGGAAATATACTAGTCACGTCACAAGATACCAGACCCCCCCGCCTCCCCCTGGTGACCAAGAGTGGTACTTTGACGGACCCTCTCCCCCCCCCCCCCCCCTAAACAGGTCACGTAGTATGGTATGTTCCCTTAAGAGAAACCTGGAAATATCTTGGTGAAGTGTGTCGATGCCGATTTGGGCAATTTTCGACTCCATTTTCTATAGAACGAGATTCCAACCTAAAATGACATTACTAAACACACCTCGTGTCTTTTTATCAAGGTTCAGTACCTCAAGGGTAAAAACGGGACTATTAATATGGCTGTCTGTCTGTCCGTCTCTCACCAGGCTGTATCTGCTGAATCGTTATAGTAAGATTTATTTTGATAGAATAAGTCTCGTGAACAGTTGAAAAAGTTTTTTTGAGGGTTTTTTTTCAGGGATCGTTCTCAAGTTTAAAGATTTACCCCCGTACCTTGTTAATTTTCGGCGGCGTAGGTCCATCACTCTCATCGTCCAACGCCTCGTCCAACAAGTCGTCCAACTCGCTGTCACACTCGCTCTGAGAATCCTCGGAATCTGTCTCTTTCACGGCCTTTTTGTAGCTTGTGTTGTTCTTTTTCACCACCTGTAGTTGAACAACCCGCCCAACTTGTG
>JALPQI010012918.1:0-29963 GCA_025490895.1 Thaumatotibia leucotreta | reverse complement strand
GGCAATCTTTGACGGAGGCCTATGTTCAGCAGTGGATGTCTTTCGGCTGATATAATGATAATGATGATGATCTTATTTTAGGCGCATTTGATCATAATCTAAGGGGCAAGCAATACGTTGTAAATTAAATAATAAAAGTTGGCTCTCCTTAGTTGGTAAACTTCCGTATTTTTTATTAAACGGTTTTTATTAACTTCACCGCGTATCAACTGTCGTCGATGCTTCAAATCTTGTGATCGATTTTTCGACCACTTCTACTGCACCGAAATCAATAAAATTTAGAACTCTTATCAAGTCCCCATGACAATGCAATATTATAATATTTGTATCCTTGTATCCTCAAAGCCTGATGCTGCAGACGTACTGCTTACCTTAACCGTGAGTGATAGACACGTGAAAATGAAAGTATAGCATGTTTGGCATAATCAAATACTAACAGAGGCGATCTTGACTTCCAACTCCTCATTCCTGATGCTGCAGTACTGCCCACAATAACCGCAAAGTTAATCTTTTATCGATATCTTGATTGTAAAGAAGTTCTTTAAATATTAAGTAGAAACATGCGAGTTTAATACTAACGTCCAACTCCTCAAATCTGATACCTACTCCAGTGTTACTGCCTGCCACAACCGCTAGGTTTAGCAATATGTAAATTTTGAAGTACTGCTTTAGATATTTGGTAGTAACGTACGGATTTCATTATCATCATCATCATCATCATATCAGCCGAAAGACGTTCACTGGTGAATAAAGGCCTCCCCCAAAGATTGCCTTGTGGCAAAAGATTCCCTTGTTGCGAGTGGCACAGGGCCGGTCTTTGTGGTGTCACTCGCATCCAGCGTCCTTCACCAGGTCATGAGCATGAGTCCACCTTGTGAGAGGCCTACTCACGCTGCGCCTTCCGTTACGGTCGTGACCGCCACTCGAGAACCTTACCGCCCCAACGGCCATCGGTTTCACGCGCAACGAGCCCCGCCTGCTGCCATTTCAGTTTAGCGATTCGAAGAGCTATGTCGGTTACTTTGGTTCTGCTGCGGATGGTCTCATTTCTAATCCAATATCGCAGAGAGACTCCTAGCGTAGCCCTCTCTATTGCCCTTTGGGTCACATTGAGCCTTCTTATGAGGCCCATTGTAAGCGACCACGGTTTAATACCGTATGTCATCACTGGCAACATACACTGATCAAAGACTTTCGTCTTCAAACCCTGCGGAATATTGGACGAAAAGATACAGACGGATATAATACTGACTTACAACTCCTCAAACCTGATGCTGCTGAGACACGTACCACTGCCTGCCATAACCACCAGGTTAATCGAAATGTTGAATTTAAAGTAATGATTTAGCTAATGGGTAAAAACATATAAACTGAACACTCACTTCCAAATCCTCTAATCTGATACGGCAATATTACCATAAACGCTATTAGTGTGCCATAACCGCTGACGGCGTGGGTAGTCCGCGTAGGACGTGGCGCCTGACCTGCGATCCGCTTGTTGATAGTGTGAGTTCACCCCTCGGGCCATCGGGTTCGCGTAGGGCGCGCCGTTGGGCCTGCAGCCCTCCGGCCGATAGAGTGACAGCGTGAGTGGACCGCGTAGGGCGAGCCGTCGGGCCTGCGGCCCTCCAGCTGATAGAATGACAAGGTGAGTGGATCGCGAAGGGCGAGCCGTCGGGCCTGCGGCCCTCCGGCTGAAAGAATGACAGCGTGAGTGAATCGCGAAGGGCGAGCCGTCGGGCCTGCGGCCCTCCAGCTGATACAGTGCCAGCGTGAGTGGTTCGCGTAGGGCGGCCTGTCGGGCCTGCGGCCCTTCAGCTAATAGAGTGACAGCGTGAGTGGATCGCGTAGGGCGAGCTGTCGCGCCTTCGGCCCACTGGCTGATAGACTGACAGCGTGAGTGGATCGCGTAGGACGAGGCGTCGGGCCTGCGGCCCTCCGGCTGATAGAGTGACAGCGTGAGTGGTTCGTGTACTTAGGGCGAGCCATCGGATTTTCGGCCCTCCAGCTGATAGAGTGACAGCGTAAGTGGATCGCGTAGGGCGAGCCGTCGGGCCTGCGGCCCTCCGGCTGATAGAATGACAGCGTGAGTGGTCCGCGTAGGGCGGGCTGTCGGGCCCGCGGCCCTCCAGCTGATAAAGTGACAGCGTGTGTGGATTGCGTAGGGCGAGCCGTCGGGCCTTCGGCCCTCCGGCTGATAGAGTGATAGCGTGAGTGGATCGCGTAGGGTGAGCCGTCGGACCTTCGGCCCTCCGGCTGATAGAGTGATAGCGTGAGTGGATCGCGTAGGGCGAGCCGTCGGGCCTGCGGCCCTCCAGCTAATAGAGTGACAGCGTGAGTGGATCGCGTAGGGCGAGCTGTAGGGCCTTCGGCCCACTGGCTGATAGACTGACAGCGTGAGTGGATCGCGTAGGACGAGGCGTCGGGCCTGCGGCCCTCCGGCTGATAGAGTGACAGCGTAAGTGGATCGCGTAGGGCGAGCCGTCGGGCCTGCGGCCCTCCGGCTGATAGAATGACAGCGTGAGTGGTCCGCGTAGGGCGGGCTGTCGGGGCTGCGGCCCTCCAGCTGATAAAGTGACAGCGTATGTGGATTGCGTAGGGCGAGCCGTCGGGCCTTCGGCCCTCCGGCTGATAGAGTGATAGCGTGAGTGGATCGCGTAGGGCGAGCCGTCGGGCCTGCGGCCCTCCAGCTGATAGAGTGACAGCGTGAGTGGTTCGCGTAGGGTGAGCCGTCGGGCCTACGACCCTCCGGCTGATAGAGTGACAGCGTGAGTGAATCGCGTAGGGCGAGCCGTCGGGCCTGCGGCCCTCCAGCTGATAGAGTGACAACGTAAGTGGTTCGCGTAGGGCGGGCCGTCGGGCCTTCGGCCCTCCGGCTGATGGAGTGACAGGGTGAGTGGTTCGCGTAGGGTGGGCCGTCGGGCCTGCGGCCCTCCAGCTGATAGAATGACAGCGTGTGTGGTCCGCGTAGGGCGGGCTGTCGGGCCTGCGGCCCTCCAGATGATAGAGTGACAGCGTGAGTGAATCGCGTAGCGTAGGGCGAGCCGTCGGGCCTGCATCCCTCCAGCTGATAGACTCACAACGTGAGTGGTTCGCGTAAAGGTGCGTTTAAACCAAAAGAACATTCGCTGTTCTAGCGCCCGTTCTACGAAATCAACCAATCACGTTTTGTGTACCGATCGAATTTCGTAGAGTGGGAGGTTAGAACAGAGAATGCTCTTTTAGTTTGAACGCAACTTTAGGCGAGCCGTCGGGCCTACGGCCCTCCGGCTGTCAGACTCGCATAGGACGTGCCGTTGGACCTGCAGTCATCCGGTTGATATGACTGAGAGTATGAGTATACCCCTGTCAGCCCTGTCGTTATTAAAGCGCGAGAGTTAAACGCTAGCATGCATAATTGTATTGCATATTACAAGCAACATCTTTGATGTAGAATATTTAGTATCGGAAATTAACTTAACAATTGCACTAAAAACTTGAAAATAAAATAAGTAAAAAAAGTAATATTTTCTTCGGTTACCGCGAGGATTACTCATGAAATAAAACTATGAAAACGGATAAACTCGCGTATATTAACTAATTTTAACTTCATTCCGACGTTTCGAACACTTTACAGGGTTCGTGGTCTGCGGATGACTGACAATGGAGGAAATTTGATAGATCTACCTCCATCAAAATAAGAAAGATAAGTACAAAACTACCCACCAAAGAAAAATTACTAAACCACAGACAATAAATTTTAAGGGTGGATGTACATACAAAATTTGCAAATTAAGCTAGTTATTCATTACAAATATTTTCAGAATGAAGACAAGAGACAAAATAAATAATCTACGCCGGTTCTATCCCTACGCCACTGCCTGAGAAGTATTTCCTTCCTTTGTATGATTGTATTGTTAGGAAGGTATCCCAAAATTGGGACCGGCAAGAAACTCAGCGGGACAACTCTTTTCAAAAAACATTTGTAGTACATCTTAAGATCATCATGCATTAAACCAAAACATACAATTTTGATTAATAAGGAAATTTAAAATAATTTTGAAAAAATGTTGCCAGTACTAAAAAGGGGGGGAATGGTCACCACCGCCAAATACATCAGCCTCACGGTTTATGTCTAGACTGTTCCTTTATCAGATGAACAACTGGATCCCAAGCTGGTGGTAGAGACAAGCTTCTTTCCATTCTATTAAAGTTTGGATATTTCATTATCTCAATAGCCTCACGCAACATTCTAGGCATGTTTCTCTTCTCCTTAACGAGAACCAAAGGCTTGTCAAACTTAATAGAATGATTCGGTCCATCACTGACCTGCTCCCAAACCGCAGACTGTTGTCGACGGTGCTTGACATCGGCTATGTGTTCCTTCACCCTAGTAGTGATATTCCTCTTTGTCTGCCCAACATATGAAAGCCCACATTCACAGTCCAGCTTATACACTCCTGCATTCAGTAAGGGCGTGCTATACTTAACAGGCCTCAGAAACTGCGACATCTTCTTCATTGGCTTAAAATAGGTTTTAATAGAAGCACGTTTCAAGATGCGGCTGATCCTGTCTGTAACCCCTCCAAGCCAGCGCAGGCCAGCCGTTCTGCCTTTTGTTGGAGGGGTTACAGAC
This sequence comes from Thaumatotibia leucotreta, assembly GCA_025490895.1. NCBI lineage: Eukaryota > Metazoa > Arthropoda > Insecta > Lepidoptera > Tortricidae > Thaumatotibia > Thaumatotibia leucotreta. The sequence goes on along the minus strand of JALPQI010012918.1, from coordinate 25,348 downwards.
AGGATCAGCCGCATCTTGAAACGTGCTTCTATTAAAACCTATTTTAAGCCAATGAAGAAGATGTCGCAGTTTCTGAGGCCTGTTAAGTATAGCACGCCCTTACTGAATGCAGGAGTGTATAAGCTGGACTGTGAATGTGGGCTTTCATATGTTGGGCAGACAAAGAGGAATATCACTACTAGGGTGAAGGAACACATAGCCGATGTCAAGCACCGTCGACAACAGTCTGCGGTTTGGGAGCATGTCAGTGATGGACCGAATCATTCTATTAAGTTTGACAAGCCTTTGGTTCTCGTTAAGGAGAAGAGAAACATGCCTAGAATGTTGCGTGAGGCTATTGAGATAATGAAATATCCAAACTTTAATAGAATGGAAAGAAGCTTGTCTCTACCACCAGCTTGGGATCCAGTTGTTCATCTGATAAAGGAACAGTCTAGACATAAACCGTGAGGCTGATGTATTTGGCGGTGGTGACCATTCCCCCCCTTTTTAGTACTGGCAACATTTTTTCAAAATTATTTTAAATTTCCTTATTAATCAAAATTGTATGTTTTGGTTTAATGCATGATGATCTTAAGATGTACTACAAATGTTTTTTGAAAAGAGTTGTCCCGCTGAGTTTCTTGCCGGTCCCAATTTTGGGATACCTTCCTAACAATACAATCATACAAAGGAAGGAAATACTTCTCAGGCAGTGGCGTAGGGATAGAACCGGCGTAGATTATTTATTTTGTCTCTTGTCTTCATTCTGAAAATATTTGTAATGAATAACTAGCTTAATTTGCAAATTTTGTATGTACATCCACCCTTAAAATTTATTGTCTGTGGTTTAGTAATTTTTCTTTGGTGGGTAGTTTTGTACTTATCTTTCTTATTTTGATGGAGGTAGATCTATCAAATTTCCTCCATTGTCAGTCATCCGCAGACCACGAACCCTGTAAAGTGTTCGAAACGTCGGAATGAAGTTAAAATTAGTTAATATACGCGAGTTTATCCGTTTTCATAGTTTTATTTCATAAGTAAAAAAAGTTTTAAGTTAAAAGGTTTTTATTGCACCAAAAACTAGAAAATAAAAATTAGTTGTAACTAACCGTAGATGCTACTTTCTGTAGATTAGTCACGTGAAACTATTATCACTGTAATCTTCCCAAGTCGGATGCTGAAAGCCACGTTTAGCATCTATGTCAGTGGATTAAGCGTTACCTAATCGGAAACTTTTACCAAACTAAAATAAAAACGTGGGGCGTACGCTAAAGCTACAATTACATATTTTGAACTTGTATGTTTCTTTATAATAACGCCCCACGTTTTTATTTTAGTTTGGTAAAAGTTTCCGATTAGGTAACGCCTAATCCACTGACATAGATGCTAAACGTGGCTTTCAGCATCCGACTTGGGAAGACTACAGTGATAATAGTTTCACGTGACTAATCTACAGAAAGTAGCATCTACGGTTAGTTACAACTAATTTTTATTTTCTAGTTTTTGGTGCAATAAAAACCGTTTAACTTAAAACTTTTTTTACTTATTTTATTCTTTGGTATATGGCATCCAATATTAAGACTATAAAGTTCGTAGTGACCCTGCCTACGAAGCTGGAGGTTCCGGGTTCGAATCCCTTCAAGGGCATTTTTTGTGTTTTTATTTATCACAAACATTTGATCCTTGGTCGTGGCTGTTTAAGCATTTATGTATATATATATCATGTATCTATCTATTATACAGGGTGTTTGGGATAACGATGTAGGAATTTCTGGAGGTGGTAAAGTAGACTAATTGGAAGAGTTTGAACCCTATTTACCTTAGTCCAATATGTGACAGTTTTTTTAAGCACCCTGTATATATCGTCGTCTGGTAACCATATTACAAGCCGTTATTGAGCTTACCGTGGGACTAGGTTAATTTGTGTAAAATGTCCCAAAATATTTATTTTATTTTTGAGCACCATAGCCGCTCGTCGCCATATACCTATTTTATGATATGAGATTATGTGGAATGGACAATGATATGACTTCAATCTTCAATTTAAAATTACAACAGTCCATAGATTATATGTTCTGTATAATTATATATCTGTAAAGTTTCATATATCCCTTCTAACTTGGAAAGGTCCCATGAGTATCATAAATTTGACGAGATATTCTAGGCTTATCTTCAATTCGTGACCTACGATAATGAACTCTATTTCAATGCGATAAAGGATTAGACTAATATCAGATAAATTTGTCTAAAAGAGGGTTTGCATTGAAATATGTTGGACCAGCAAACTGGTACTCAATTATCAAGTGTATCTACATACATACTTAATATGTTCTAAAAAGTACAAAGTTTGAATATTTATCCATTAATCAATAAATTAATATCATTGGACAATTTCAGACAAAACGATATCTTGAGTGTCACCGGTAAACTTAATTAGGCGTACTTTGTGTTGTGTCTTTATGAAGAGATAATACCTAATTACATATTTGTAATGTATAGATGATAGATATTACAGTTATTTAAACAGATACAATCTTTGAATAATAGATATTTAAACATTTAAGTAGATTTGTGTGCAGTTTTATTTATTATTAAAAATAAATGAATATGTCCTTTAAGTAAAATGAGCCCAATTGAAGATTGAAGGTAGTTTCAGCGCCCGACATATCTTTCCACCTTGTATACTACAATATAGTGCATTACACATACCAAATGGCATTCTTGGTTAGCCCAAATGCAGACCACCATATCCACTAACATTCCAGTGACGTCAGCGTTAAGGATTCAATCGTGCACTGCAGTGCGGGGCCAAGTTTGCGCAGTTAGCCGCAAAAGCACGTGCACCGACTACGAAATAGTTACTAGACATTTGGTACGTTTCCCCGAAAATCTGACTGAAGTTCATTAATATCTTATTTGGAAATGCTGGGACAGATTGAATTTCGCGAATCACGTGCTTTCAGTGACTGGTTGCGAGCTGTAACTTTTATTTTACAAGGGTTAAACAAAAATTTCAAAGTCACTAGGTCACTAGCTTGCAATATTGTAAGTAGGAGCTTTCTCGAATGTACTAATTAGTATCTAAATTTTACCTGATGACGTCATATCCCCTTGTGGCTATGTAGATATTTTTGAAAACCTTCTTTCTAGTTTTTGGGCTGCAATGCGGACTATTGGCACAGATGCATGTTTAGAATGCCAATTTTTCGCGGGGTGACTACGAAACATTTCGACACACATACGTGAACATTATTTTTCTATCTACGTAAAAGGTTTTGCGATCAATGAAATAGGTCAAGGTTTATCTGTGCTCAAGAAATGTCATACGATTGAATTGCACATAATCATTGCTTGGCATTTCTGAGCTACGTCACAGACAACATATTATGACCTTACTAGCCTTAAATACCTAATATACCGTAAAATTCATAGGTTAGTAAGCACGAAGCGAAGCGTGCGACCAGTTATTAAACCGACCAAGCGCCATATCGACTACAATTTTCTACCCCTATATCTCTTTACATTGCCCTGAAACGTAGACCTTATATTAAAACAGTAAGAGTGCTTTTAAAACGAATCGTTGCGAAAAATGTGAGGTCAGCAACGTAAGCGTTGGATACGTGATGCGAATGTTCTAAGCTCGTGCTAAAATTGAGCGGGTTTACTTTTATATAACACCCACGCAGACATTTTACTTTGGCAGCTAAATATATTAACAACTAAATACGTTTTTGGGTACCCTATGATCCAGGTTATCACGTTTGCATCTCTGTCATAGAGGTAGATTCGTACGCAAATTACAGGGAGACAACATGTCAAAATGGTAAGTTACTAAATCATAATGCATTATAAAATAATAACGACGATAACGTCATTAAATAGAGTAATATAATCGCTAAGCCAATATAAAGTCATAGAACATTATTAACGAGCACCATTCGTCGATTGACTACCGCTCGTATCAGTAGCAACAGTTTTCATAGTGAGTATTGGTTGTCAGCCGACGTTATGTAATGATAATAACTCCATTTCCTAATATCTAATTCCATTCCCAAGGAACAACTTTTACTGAACATACTAAGAAACATACGCACTAGATTCTGTCTTTTGTTAATAGGGTGCGTCGACGTTAAAAGTTCAAACTTCTTAAACGAAAAAGTCAGCATATCAGCTTCCCCCGTCAAGCAGAACTTCGCCCACACGGAATAAACACGTGATTTGCCGAATATTTGCGTAAAGTGGCGTCGTGAAAAAGTACGCAAATTTGTTTCCAGGCGATAAATCTCCTCCAATAGGTGCTCGCGTGACTTATTTTGCGTATTTAGCCGAGTCGCAGCATGAGCTCGGTATATAAGAGAATTAATGTAGGATTTATATTCCATTGTGCCACTTTGTGTCGTTGTCATGAAGAGTGGAGGAAAATAATATCAAAGGCGGTATGCAAAGTTAGAGCACCTACTTAACTGTTTGAATAATATATATCTACTCAACGTCATCAATTATTTTCTTTGACAAATATTTGATGGACACATATTTAGGAATCCCATTCGTACTATTTCGTTTGAAACTGTGTTATCATCTTATTCGGTATTAATATCAAAATTCTTATCACAAATCTTGGCGGCTGCACTGCAGCTGTTGAAATTCATAAGCTTACCGAAAGTCGTTTGTGTAAATGTTAAGTGCCTTAGGCACTGGTCTCACCGCGAGCTACTAAGCTATGAACTATGGGCTATAAACACGAACAAAAGATACGCACTCCCGTATAAAAAAAGAGACACGGCGATATTTGCCCGACGGTGAAAGCTGATAGCTGGGCGAGTATCGCCGTGTCTCTTTTATTTACACGGAAGTGCGTATCTTTTATTCGTGTTTATAGCCGATGGTTCATAGCTTAGTAGCTCGCGGTGAGACCAGTGCCTAACGAGTTTTGACTACAATTTGACTGTAGAATCATGTAAGGATACTTTGGAAACGTGTATTTATTTCGAGTCATTGCAAAGGCATTACCTAACGAACCTAATAATTGGCCCATATCAATTTCCATTACATTATACACGATGATTCTTAATCCGTGATCAGGAATCATTTTTTCTGACTCAGTAATTGATGGGGATTACGTTAATGTAGTAATTACGTGAAAACAAATTTATTTATTTTTTAGTCATGTTTTAATTTTGAATTAAGTTTTATCCTAAAATCCTTGTCACTGTACTACTACCATATCTGTTTTAATGAGGTTGTATTGTAATCTCTTTACAAAGTTATTAGCAATTGTCAATTTATGAGTAAACCTTGCCCATGACATTGTCAATCACTTTTGTCATACGCATAATAAACAAAGTCATAGTCACGGATATTGAATGAGAAAATAATAATTATTCACCAAAAATCATGACTCCACCACATCTGTACTCAAACACAGAGCGTTACGATACTGTACGTTTGTCAATACAAACGAATAGCACAAGGCGAACCCAACAGTTATTTCACAAACTTCATCCAAACATTCCGATCCCCGGACACAATTTAATAAACCGCATGCACCAAAAATCTTCGCGACTTCGGACAGTTTACAGTGCCACAACATGCTCGAGCACCTGGACGACCTCGTCATCATCCTGACGATCTGGATCAACAAATCTTAAGATTCTTTGCTGAATTAAGATTTCGAGTGAATCAAACCAATCACAGGAACAATCAAGCGGATCTGTGTCAAGAACAACACGGTGGACATTTTGAACACTTGATATTATGTTTAAAATAATGTTTTTGTTTTAGTTGGTCAGGTATGCAGTTTTATTGTTTTTATTTAATTATTAAATTGTAGTGTATGACAACAAATTGCTTTACTTCCTCAAGATTTTGCCCAGTTTAGGTAATGCACGTTAACATAATCTCCTATCAATTATGTTCGTCGTTATCAGTGTTGCACTGATAAGATAATGAGTAGATAGAAGTCTTTATTGACATAAGATCCGTCAAAATCCCGTTTCCCGCCATACTGATGGCACTTGACGTATCGTAGTTAAACTTTATACTGTAGGATGACCATGTATTAAGTGGTAATTAGTTTTAATTAGTTTTTCACTTTTAATTAATTAAACAATGAAGAAATAACTTAAGACCTCGCCGAATAAGTTTAATTTTGGCTAAATTTTAATGTTTTTCTACTCCTGATCACGGATTAAGAATCATCGTGTATAGGTATAAGGCTTACTCAACCTAACAAAATTAAATTGATTCATCAAATTTTTGTCAGCCTCCGTCGCCTAGTTGGTAGTGCCCCTGCCTACGAAGCTGGAGGTTCCTGGTTCGAATCCCGGCGAGGGCATTATTTGTGTATTTATTTATCACAAATATTGGTTCCTTGGTCATGGCTGTCCATGTATTTAAGTATCTTTATGACGTATCTATCTATTATATAATTATTTCGTCGCCTGGTACCCACATCACAAGCCTTAATTGAGCTTACCGTGGAACTAGGTTGATTTGTGTAAGATGTCCCAAGATATTTATTTATTTATTAAATTAATGATATCATTTATTTCAGATTTGAATTGTTTATTCCTCTGATAATGGCCAACGTCTTAAGCAATTAAGGTCAAACATAACAACGAAATTAAAAAGAAATATTAATTATTTGATATCATAAAACCATAACTCAACTCACTCGTCCTTCTTTTTATCTTCAGATTTCCTTTCATTTTAATTCTATAAACAATTTTCAGAATTTGAGATATTGTTTTAAGCATTTAAATCTTATTCCGATACAGATAAGGTTAGAAATCCTATAGATGATGAAAGTCAGGCGTCGGCAAATACTGGTTATAATCCATTTTAATAAAGCAGGGGTGACCGACACCGACCGCGGCCAAACTGTCAAACTGTCAACGGCAGAATCTTGTCAAATTGCAATACATTTACTGAAGTTTGTTTAGCCTGCGTTAGAAACTGTATACAACTTTATATTCTTAGTGACTAGCTAATATTGATACATACAATGTGACCCTTTTCTGTTAAAATATTAATTGGTTAATCTGTAGGTCAAGTATGAATTTTTGGTTTTAGACCAACATTATAATATCTAAAAAAATCATCATCATCTCAGCCAAGACGTCCACTGCTGAACATAGGCCTCCCCTCTGGACCTCCACATGTACCGGTTAGATGCGACCTGCATCCAGCATGTTCCGGCGACCTTCATAAGGTCGTCTGTCCATCTTGTGGATGGACGTCCTACGCTGCGTAATTACTGTTTTCAGCTAATCTTACATTAATTCTCTTATATACCCAGCTCATGCTGTGACTCGCCTAAATACGCAAAAAAAATCAGCATTGCCATAATTAGGTACATGTCAGTAGTATTCCAATATTCTTTTTTCAGTATTCTATTTTTTTCCTTATTCATTTTGTGTGTTAACAAAGAAAATTGTGATATTCTATGTATATGTTATTAAAATGTTGACAAATAAGTATTTGTCATACAAGTAATTTTAAACCTTCCGTAAGAACGTAAAAAAAACACCTTGACACATGCTTGACACTGTTGCTACTGACCGTCATGTTAATGTTACGGTTAATTACCTGAAACAAACGAATGGGGTTTTATTAATACACATTTTTTTATTGAAGCTGCGAAACATAAGCAATTAAGCATGGTTATGTATGACATAAAACATATGACATTTAGTCATACATACAATCGGGTTCAAAATAGCGTGGACACCTCTAGGGCGACTTTCCTATGCGCTCGCTTGAGCTCTGTTAGCATAGGTTGTCTTATCCACACTAGATGGCGCTGCTGGCGAAGCGCAATGAACTATTTAGAAGGTCTACCGCGAACTTGGAGAATCGTAAATGTCGAGCACCTATCTCTGTCACTCTAATAAAGGCGTCTTCAACTTGACAGAGACAGATACTTGAAATTAACGATATTTATAGTTCGCTGTAGGCTCTCTGATTATTAAAATATTTTAAATAATGAATATTATCTACCTAATAATATTATTTAGTATACCTTTGTGGTAAATAAATAAAACCACATTTATAAATAATTATGTTTATTCTTAAATCATTAGAAAGAAGATGAGCGCTTTCGAAATGTCAGTTTACTAAAAAACACCGTTCAAAAATAGTTCATTACAAATACGTAATAATATTTTATAATTATTTACATATTGGTCCGATTATTCTATAATTAATATAAATAAGGCAACATTCCACAGGTTCAATCACTTTGAATAAACATTAAGACACGTCAAAATTATTTACCTTATTTTAATCTTAAATAGACCCAAGTGTCAGTAGTTTCAACCAGTCAAATAACTTTCGGAATCGATGTAATCACCTGATATCTATGTATTATGTAAACAGTTTTGAATTGATATTTCATTCATAGTCGTAGGTGAATAAAAATCGATCACTCGGTCAGGCGGTATTTAGCCTAGTGTAGTGCTACCCACCCATTTCAACCAGAGACCCAATATTATTAAACGATGGGCTATCCAGTATTTCTTCGCCTAGGGAACACAGTAAAAGTTACAGACATATTTTAGTACAGTTGATCACTAGCTGTTCAGACTGCCGACGAGTAAATTTTCTAAGAGTATTCACTCGCCCGCGAAGAATAAACTCGCCGATAGCTACCTACTCACTGCTCGCAAGTAGCTATCGGCATGTTGCTACTGCTGATTTGTGATTGTCAAATTGGTAAAGGCCTATTGTTCCGCTTGAGGATAGCAACGATTTTCTAGTTGAATTCATACGCAAGAATGCTCAGAAGAGCGAACCTAGAAAGGTTCGCTTTACATTCATTATATCGAGAGCTGAGTGGCCAAACCCGATAAGTCGAGATATTTTTTCATTGAAAAAACAAACCTCACGTAAGTGACATTTAGTTCGTATTTCAAAAACCGGTTTTCTCGAGTTATCGGCTTTGACCCCGCCACCTTCGATACCCCGTAAAACCTCTCGTTTCACATGACACGAGTTGTAACAACTGAGATTTTTTCCCACCTGTTACCACTTTAATATTTGGTGGTATGATACCACTGGTATCTACTGGGAAAAAGAAATCCCACGATTTTTAATTCCCAGTTGTTACCACTTGTGGGAATAAATAATAATAATAAATATCTTGGGACATCTAACCCAAATCTACCTAGTCCCACGGTAAGCTCAATTAAGGCTTGTGATGTGGGTACCAAGCGACGATATATATATATATATATATATATATATATATATAATAGATGGAAAGATATAGATACTTAAATACATAGACAGCACTATGACCATGACCAAGGAACAAAATATTTGTGATAAATAAATGCACAAATAATGCCCTCGCCAGGATTCGAACCCGGAACCTCCAGCTTCGTAGGCAAGGTTACTATCAACTAGGCTACGGAGGCTGACGCCCCCGAAACTATGGTCTAATACCGTAAAATCACCTAACTATGGTCCAATACTGCAACTATATAATAGTCCACAATTTCAATTCTTAATAAACGTCAGTCCCAATCTTCTTGTTGGGAGCATTTGGAGTTTAGTTAGGTAGTTTTACGGTACTTATTGTGTTTATTCAGGAATTGCTAACGGATAAAAACACAAAAAAATAGGACACTTCATTTTTTTCTATATTTTTTATTAATTAATTACAAATTACAACCAATCTTAATCTTAATAAATAATTTATGCCTTGTTAGCAAAAAACGCTGTTTAATCAATTTGCAGTTGCACTTATGAATGATAATACGTATTAAAATAAATACAAAAGCTGTATCTGATTTTAACCCTATATATTTTATTACTTTATCTACAAGGCGTATTTATTTCAAACCAAAACATAATAATAAATCTTATGACTGCACAATGGAAGCTAAAACATATTTTTTTATTATATTTGCCAATTTCTAAGAATGAACTTTTCACAGTTATAGATTAATCCTTATTAATATGAGGGTAAGACTCACCATTTTTCCGATAGCCTTATCGTCATATATATATAAGGCTCATTTCTAAACTATCAAATGTTCATTTTTAGAAATCGGCAACTTTAAATAACTATTATACTACAAGATATGTAAGGTTCTGAAATTAAATTACCTTCAAGCTATTGAGCGATTTCATGTTTACATTTAATTTTTCAACGAGTTATGTGCTAAGACATATCATCTTTTGAAATAATTCACTAAAAGTTACCATCAATAGAAATTGATAACATTGTAAACAAACTATCTAAAGAAAAATCCATAATCAAGTACTATTTTATGAGTTGGTTAAATAAATAACACATTAAGTGAGCAGTGTTTATAACGTTGATTGGAAATTAAACACATTTTGAATACGAGGTGTGCTTTAATTTAACTAATTTACACCGTAAAAAAAGTGTAAGATTTATAATTAGGCAATATTGTTTACTTTTTATTGAGGTTTAAGCTTAAGTATCATTTCCAAAAACGGAAAAAGATTGAAACTTCGCCTCAATAAAACTACTTAAAGGTATTGGCAACCGTAATATCTATTCAGCAACTGAAATAAACAATAATTACCTACGATTTGTTTTATGAGACTATTACTATTCATTAAAAAATAAAAATCAATTAGTAGATTTTATAGATTGTCATCCATCCACCATCACTATTTTTGGGAATCAAAAGTTTTGACTTAACTTACCAATCCTAGAATTCGACGTTCCGTTGTGCTTACATAAATCCCAGCTGGAAAGTGTTATAAATATTATTATTTATTACTATTAATCAAAAATACAAACTACTAAACTTCCTTCACTGTTACATGTCATTGTAATCGAGAAATTTAAAGTAAGGGAGTCAATAATTGTCTTATTTAGGTAGTAGTTTTTTTAAACACCACTGTTTCGTAGCCTAAGAAAATTATTATCTTATTGATAAAATATTTTTAAACAATGTTAAAAATATACTTACTCGACTTTAACAAGTCCAGTAAGTGTATTTTTATATTATTTAATATCGGGTGTAACCCCCCTCGTTATCAATAACTGCCTGTAATCGGGAACGCATTGATGTTATTAAATTTGAACATAAATCTGAACCACGAATACTTTCCCATATTTTTAAGCAATGTGCTTCCAACGCTTCCGGGGTCCTTTCATTTTTATTATCCCAGCGTTGGACAATAAAACCCCATACATTTTCAATCGGATTTAAATCCGGTGATCTAGCAGGCCAGGAAATAACTTTAATATTATTTTTGTGTTTTCCAAACCATTCTTTGACATTACGCGAACGGTGTATAGGACAATTATCTTGCACAAACGACACCAACGGCAATTCTGCTTCTGGATACACATTTCGAACTGTAGGTAACATGGTCTCCTCCAACACTTCTACATATTGTTCACTATTTGCACGGCTAGGTATTCTGACAGGTTCTCCCGGACCAGCTGCACTCATCCAACCCCACATGTTCACTGTGATACGCCCCGATTCCATGTTGGGCACGACATGATCGTTGTCGTATCGCGTATTATTTCGACGCCACAAGCTCAGGCGTCCGTGTTGACTGGACTTAAAAGTCTTCTCGTCAGTGAAGACGACACTAGTCCAGTCGTCAAGAAGATGGTCCCGAGCAAACTGTAACCTTGCCGTTTTGTGAGCATCCGTCAGCAAAGGTTTGATGGCATGTCTGCGGTGATGGATGCCTTCCTCATGAAGCACACGACGAACCGTAAGCGGACTTGTGCCAAACAAACCGGCGTAGTGTCTTGTGGGCCTAAATCCGTCTTCCTCATATTCCCGCACCATCAACTGACGTTGCTGTGTGTCAATGAGGCGTGGTCTTCCAGTTTTATGCCGGTGGGACAAAGACCCTTCTCCTTGGTATCGATCTACCCATAAAGAAACAGTTTTCCTCTGAAACAATTGTAAAAAATATAATATAATTATTATTAAATTATAATGCAAACATTTTAATACCGAAAAGAAGTAAATTAAACTACTTACGTTGACACCTGTTTCTCTAGCAATCTCTGATTTATTTTTGCCTTCCTTATGCAAGGCAATTATTTGCGATCTGGTTATCATATCAATATTGCACGAAGAACTCATTCTTATAATCAGCTAGTAACGGTAATACACTTTCAATCGTATACGGTAGCAGACAAAGGAACATGCGATGAATCTTTGATTAAGAAAAAAATCAGCACTAGTATGGTATTTAGAAAACTTAAACTTACCCTCTTACGTTTTTATAGTATACATTTTTATCAATATATTGAAACGTTGATATGCCATTCTAACGTTAGTCTTATGGTAATAAAACTGTAATTACCTTAGCATATTTTACGGATAATATACCAAGGTTTCAACTGACGTTATATTTCGGCGGCTTAACTAATAACACTTTGGTTCAGTGGTTTGCGCATACGGCTTCTAAACTAGAGTGCCCAGGTTCGTATCCCACGAATATTAAACTAATTTGTGTTTTTTTTAATCTTGGCCAAAAAGGGCTTTCCGGTTACGCTACGCTCCGGTGGGTGAATTCAAAATACACAGAATGTTTGAACAGATTTAATAATGTCTCAATAATGACAATAAAAAAAAAACAAAAAGTATCCTAAAAAAAAGATAAGTCAGTAAGTAGAAAAGAATAAGTCTCGTCAGAATACTCGAGGAGTTATAAATAAAGTTTAAATCTGTGTGCACAATTTTTTTTAGTTTTTTGACTATCAACGCCATCTAGGGACAGCTAACATTACCTACTACTAAGATTACCTTTACATCTGTAATAGCCTTGTTACATCAATCCCACAAAGGTGGCGCTCAATTTAGCTTCAAACGATAGTTTTGTTCGATTGCCCAGGCTCTTTTGAACGCTATAGTACAATAGTACATAGTCAGTTTACAATAATAGAATAATATATATACTTATAACAGACTCCTGAGAGTCCTGACTCCTGAGTCTGCCTGCGACCACGAATGTTATACTTCGTCATTTGTATAAGGTACCGTGCCTCCTTCAAATGACAAAATAAAACATTGTAACGAATAGAAACTTCGGCAAAAGTGATGGCACCAAAATTAGGCGGTTGAACAGCTCAAATATACACCCCGTTACGTCATCTACACATTTTGTATGGGAAACTGATTTTTTTCGCGACAGCGTTGGTCCCATACCAAAAGTCGTTCAGTATGATTTATATACACGGTGTTTTTATTGATTTCCGTTACATTAAATTGAATATGTCCATCATGACTCGAAACTTGGCATTATAAAATAATATATTTGTATTTAATGTAGATTCCACAAGTTGTAAATTAAGTACACTACCACTACCACATGTAAGAAGATATTCAAGTTTCCTATCTATACAAGCCTTGAAACATCCTCGTCGTAATTTTAATAGTGTTTGAGCGAAGTTTCAAGTCGGCACATTCGTTTTGAGTGCACTTTAATTGGACGTAAAGGCACTCACTGGCACTCAGGTTAACTCAGTTATGGGTACCTTATATTACGTTTGCAAGTGATATTACAGCCGTGTATTTCTTGTATGAACTTGGGTACTAGGGAGAGCCACTGTAACTTAGTCTTGAATTTTCTTGAAATAGATGAACCAAAGTGTATTTGTCTCTATTTACAATTCATATCGATCGGAAAATAATAGTTTTAAAGGTAAATTTACATATAAAAAGTAGCATTTACATGTACTTACATCTTTTTTTAACATTCGAAATAATTGTTGGGTATAAGCACGTAAATACTATTTTGTATTCTGTTATGCCAGGATTTCACTCGTAACTTTAGTACAAACTTCTTACGTAAGTTTCCGTAATTCTCATGCGAGCCTTAAGCTTACTCTCTGACTACGACGATTTTAGTAACTTCTTTATTATATGATTGTCATTTATTTAATTAACTAGCGACCCGCCCCGGCTGCGCACGGGTACTATACCTACATAAAAACCTTCCTCTTGAATTACTCTACCTATTAAAAAATATCAAAAAATCCGTTGCGTAGTTTTAAAGATTTAAGCGTACAAAGAGACATAGTGACAGAAAAAGTGACTTTGTTTTATACTATGTAGTGATTAAGCTAATTTAATTTATTTTGAAAATGGCATGAAATATTATAATCTTTATCAATAGTACATTTAAAGATTCCTGAAAAAGCGTCCATCACGTCAAAAAATCCTAATGAGAAAATAAAATAGTTAATTAGGTACCTACTAGAAAAGCATGATTCAGTGATACTGATTTATGTTTCTATTAAAACAAAAATAATCCCTAGTCACAATAATATTGCATGACATTAATTAAAAAAAAAACTATATTCCTTTCACTGGTCCAGTAGCCGTATGATGATTATCATTGAAGTTCATTTTGAAAGCTTATATGAATTCAGATGTTTCCGTAAAAAACCGAAGAGAAAAAAAGCATTTTGCAGGTCATCCGTATTTAGTAAATACCCAATTTTAGTTCAGTTCTTTAATATCAAGAGGGATATCAAATAGAGGTGTGCGCCACGCCGGCGCGGCGGCGCCGCGCCGCGGGACCCACGCCGCCGCCGCCGCCGAGGTTTTCAAAATTCACGCCGCGACAAAAATTTTACGGAATAAAATCATTTAAATTACGCGCTACGCTGATCATAATGACATTAAACAACAATATGCTTGCGAATATCGACAAGCGGTTCCCTCTGACCGAAAAGATTGTATGCGCAGCATTTCTGGATTGCAGATTTTCAGATATTGATACGCACCTATGAAAAAAATACACTACTTGGGCAGAATTCTTTCCAATTAGTACAGAATTCCAAGTCTACACATTCTCAATACTACAGATTTATAAACCTACAGAATCACAATACTTTAATATTCCAACATTACGGTTTCCCATGTCTACAGATTTTCAATATTACCGATTGATTCCTATGTCTACAGATTCCATATTCTCTAGATTTCACGTCTACTGATTCGATCCTAACTGTAATGCTTTTTTCAACACACTTGCTTGTAAGTCGTAACGTAGGTCTTATTGAACTGCTTTTAGGCTTATAATCCTAGGTATTACTAGCTGTGTGTTTTTTCATTATATTATATTCTTCACATCGTCGATCCCACAGTGTCTGAAGACAAAAGTCTTCAATCAGTGCTTCCTACCCGTCATGACGTACGGAGCCGAAACGTGGACACTGACGGTACGGCTGGTCCACAAGTTCAAGGTTGCTCAACGAGCTATGGAAAGGGCAATGCTCGGCGTCTCTTTGCGGGATCGAATCAGAAATGAGGTTATCCGGCAGAGAACCAAAGTGATCGACTTAGCCCACCGTGGTAGCAAGCTGAAGTGGCAGTGGGCTGGCCATATTATCCATAAAACCGACTGGCTAAACGAGTTCTTGAGTACAGATCGCGTCTCGGCAAGCGTAGTGTAGGACGCCCTCAGGCAAGGTGCAGCGACGATTTGCGCAGGATGGCTGGCAGGAGCTGGATGCGAGCAACCAAAGATCGAAAACGGTGGCGTGAAATTGGGGAGGCCTATGTCCAGAAGTGGACTGCGATAGGCTGATGATGATGATGGATGTTTTTTCATTATTTACGTTAGGCCACCATAGGAGGTTTAATGACTGTGTATTAACTGATTCTATTAATTACAGTGTTTGCAATTGATGATTTTTGTGCTTCTTGAATAAGATATTTTTAGAGGAACGGTGGAGGCTTTTAAAAAAATTGGCATTTGACAAATTTGGCTGTCGCTTTGCACGGCTTAGAAATAGACAACTGCAGCATCGCCTCATAATACCTACGTAAAATTGGCGAAAACATGGTTTTGTGATCCCTGTTTCCTCCTCCAAAAATAGACCAATTTGTAACAATTTTTTTTTTCATAATCATTTTAAGAATGGTATTTCTCATGTCAGTATGTTTCCTCTTTTTGGACAGAATACGAAATATTTATTTATGAGTATATTACACGCATTTAAAATTTGGCTTGCAGTTTTTGTAGGCTTGTAATAATAACGCCAAACAAAGCAAAATATACAAAAATAGATTTTATATTAAAAAAAATAGTCGTGTGTTTATACACCGATGTATGACTAGCAGTGTGGGCGATGATGGTACTATAAAGAGGTTGTAAAGCTGGGTATCTGTAGTATTTGAAATCTGCAGTACCTATTGGGAATTCGTAGTATTGGGAACCTATAGTATTGGGAATCTGTAGTGTTTTCGTATACGATAATTATGACAATTGCGGCATAAAATGCAATCTATAACTATGTTTCGTGTTTATTTTTTTTAATAATAAACTTGTCCTAAACAATATCTAGGTTTTTAATACCTTCTCACCCTTATGTGTATGAACGTACAGGGTAATAATTTGACCTTGACGCCGGCGTGTCGCCGCCGCGCCGGCAAAATTTTGCGGCGCGCCGCCGCCGGCGATTTCTGTGCCGGCGCACACCTCTAATATCAAATCATACTCGTCCAGATATAGAGGTTTGCATTTTCTACGAACAAATCGACGTAGCGTTATTAAAAAATCTATTCGAGCACGAACTGAAATGGAAATAACGATAGTCAAATGCAACAACCAAAATAAAATTTCAAACACAGGTTTTGAAATTTGAGGATTTCATAGTAGAATAGAATGTTTAACAGCAGTCTAAATAATAAAAGTTTCTCGAACAAAGTGAGGACAAAATTATTCGAGGGTTAATAAATTATATTCATGTCAGCCTCCGTAGCCTAGTTGGTAGTGACCCTGCCTACGAAGCTGGAGGTTCCGGGTTCGAATCCCAGCGAGGGCATTATTTGTGTATTTATTTATCACAAATATGTGTTCCTTGGTCCTGGCTGTCCATGTATTTAAGTATCTATATGTATGTATCTAGTATATATATCGTCGCCTGGTACCCACATCACAAGCCTTAATTGAGCTTACAGTACTTAATCAAATAGAATTTAAATTAAATAAAACTATGAAAACGGATAAACTCGCGTACCTATATTAATTATATTTAACTTCATCCCGACGTTTCGAACTCTTTACAGGGTTCGTGGTCTGCGGGTGGGGGGCGTCGAAGTGCTCGAAACGTCGGGATGAAGTTAAATTTAATTAATATACGCGAGTTTATCCGGTTTCATAGTTTTATTTCATGTGTAATATTTGCGGTAACCGAATCAAAAGGAATAATTTAATTTTAAATTATATTACTTAATAACCATTATAGAAGTGGATGAAGAAGTAATATTTTATTTTATTTGGAATCAATTACTTATTCTCCTAATGCCTATTTACTACGGTCAGGGGTTATTACCTAGGGCGTCTGGTGCAGTAGTCTAGACCGAAAAGATCTATGATATTGCAGAAATAATGTCGTTAACTCAAGCTAATGGCAAAAACATTTTACGTGCGGGATAATAGAGTGCGTAAGTAATATTACTCGTAATGTTGGAACACCAATAACTTTAATCTTTTACTGTTTTACTTTTAACTGGGATTTAACGATATCATCATCAGCCTATGTTAGTCTACTGCTAGACGTAGGCCTCTCCTATTAACTATGCGTATAGACGCAATAGGAGGTAAATGCCCATCGAGATTTTTATGGTATCAATAGATCTTGTCCAGACTCAAAGTGGTATGTTCAACCAGGATTCTTACAATTTATTAAGGTGGGTTCAAACCAAAAGAGCATTAGCTGTTCTATCCCCCGTTATACGAAATCAACCAATCACGTTTTGTGTAACGATCGAATTTCATAGAGTGGGGGGATAGAATGGCGAATGTTTTTTCGGTTAGAACGCACCTTTACCGTTGGTTGATAAGATAAGAATGTTCTAGTGCGTGAAGAGCCCAAATCCCTTAAACTCTCGACGCCCCGCCAGACGGCCCCGCTCGACGCTCGCCGCTGAGACCTTAAAATAACCCCTTTATTTCATTAAACGCCCCCTAACTTAATAAGCCGCTAAGTATTGTTTGTCCCTTTCACTCTTGTGGACAAATTGATAAGACCGAAAGGGACAAACAATACATAGTGACATTAGTGACTTGCTAAGTTAGCAGATATTTATGAATAATGGTAAACCTGTACATTAATAAGTAAGTAATGAAAATCACTCACACCTAATACTAACCCCTAAATTCATAAATGCCTCCTAACTTAACAAGCCGCTAAGTATTGTTTGTCTCTTTCACTCTTGTGGACAAATTGGTAAGACCGAAACGGACAAGAACAAACAATACTTAGCGGCTTGCTAAGTTAGCAGACGTTAATGAATAAAGTAAACCTTTACGCTAATAAGTAATGAACAAACACCGGTTTCGGCAAATCTGTACTGACGTTTAATAGTGCGAGGACACATTAAACTAATTTTATTATTTGATATCGATAAAAATGTCGTACAACCGTTGTGTAATTTCAATAATTTGAATGATGAAGGAAACTATATTATACACAAAAATAAACTTTTTGAGGAATTAACTATCTTTAATATTGAATATAATTTTCATAATATACAATCAACATTTTTTATACATTTTCAGACCTTAATCTTCGTCGCCTGAGTGACAATATCCATTTTAGCCAACTAAACGACCTTTCTAGGTCAAAAGGAGAAAATTCAAACAATTTAATTTAATTTTTTAATTTTTTTTTTATTTTTTTTTATTTAGAAACAAACAGTCTTAAATAACATATGAGTGACTTAGCTAATAGCTACAAATTATTTTACTAACAGACCAATAGTTTCCTGATGTACAAATATCAACGTAATATAAAAGTAAGTTGTAGTTGTTAATAACAAAGTGTTAAGAGAAAATAATAATAATAAAAACTACAATTAACAAGTAAGTAAGATATCCGTTATTTTAACAATGATAAAATGATTCTCTTAAAGGTGCCTAAAGAACTGCCAAACAAATCTGCGTCCATGCATTTTTCATTGTATTGCTTACATGTACGAACAATATATGAATGCCGAGCGTGTTTCGTTCTGCTGTTAGGAATGCTAAATAATGCCTTATTTCGACAACTGCGTTCATATCTACGGGGGACACGTAAACCAATTTTATGTAATAAATCGGGAGCGTCTACAATATTATTCATAATTTTGAATTAAAATACCAAATCGGTACAAGAACGCCTAAGTGTAAGCGGCTGGATATTATGATTCGCAGCCGAGGAAGCATAGTCTACGTAGTTACCACCCACTCTAAATTCTAATGCCTTTAAGAACTTTTTCTGAAGTCTCTCAATTCGAGTCTTATGGACTTTAAAGAAAGGATTCCACACTACAGAGGCAAATTCCAGTCTACTACGAATGTAACTATTATAAAGAAGTTTATAAGTGACAGATTTCCGAAAGGGTTTTGCCACGCGTAGAACAAATCCCAATTGTTTGTAAGCCTTGTTTAAGATATGGTCAATATGAGGATTAAAGGTTAGTTTTGCGTCCATTAATACACCTAGGTCACGTATGTTATACTGTCGCGTTAGAGTGTTACTACAAAGTTGGTAATTGAAAAATATAGGATCCCTTTTCCGCGTGAAAGTAATAACAGTACATTTGTCTTTATTTAAGAACAGATTATTTTTAGTGCAATAATGTTCAAATCTAATTAAATCTTCCTGTAGAAATCAACAATTTATAGTTTTGATGATTTTTTGTTTTATGACTCAGTTCTATTTCTTTTCTGGATACTTTTTTCTTTGCGTGGCATTTTTAGCCGCCCTAAGAAACAAAAATGTAGATTTAATTGTTCGGAATGAAAAATAATATTGTTGTAGGTAATTACTTGATGAAGTATTCAACGATTGAATGGTTGTCAAAAGTGACTCGACACAGTCAATGTTAGATATCGGTTGTTTATAGTTGCGATAAGTATTAATGAAAGAGGTTTGCACATAGTTAAACGTATTCCAACTTAGCCATTAGTTTAGTTATGATAATGATGGTTAAAAAAATATTTCTATGGAGGTCGATAAACTAAGTCGATATTTAATGAATCACTAGTACTGGTACATTTTTGCCCCCGCGAAACCGGTGTTTGGTAACGAAAATCACTCAGACCTAATACTAACCCATTCATAAATGCCTCCTAACTTAACAAGCTGCTACGTATTATTTGTTCCTTTCACTCTTGTGGACAAATTGATAAGGCAATGGTAAACCTTTACGCTAATAAGTAATGAAAATCACCCAAACCTAATACTAAAACCCCTATGCTCATAAATGCTTCCTAACTTAATCCTAACTCCTCACTTAACAACCGCTAAGTATTGTTTGTCGCATCCACTCTTGTGGACATATTCATCATCATCATCATCAGCCTATCGCAGTCCACTGCTGGACATAGGCCTCCCCAATTTCACGCCACCGTTCTCGATCTTCGGCTGCTCGCATCCAGCTCCTGCCAGCCATCCCGCGCAAATCGTCGCCATATTGTGTCGTCGTCGTGGACATATTGTTAAGACCAAAACAGATAAACAATACTTAGCGGCTTGCTAAGTTAGCAGACGTTAATGAATAAAGTAAACCTTTACGCTACTATGTAATGAAAATCACAAACCGTATGGCACTGATCTCACCGCGAGCTACTAAGCTATGAACTATCGGCTATAAACACGAACAAAAGATACGCACTCCTGTGTACAGAAAAGAGTCACTGCGATAAATACTCGCCCGGCGGTGATAGCCGATAGCTGGGCGAGTATAGCCGTGTCTCTTTTATTTATAGCCAATAGTTCATAACTTAGTAGCTCGCGGTGAGACCAGTGCCTAAGTACCAACCAACATTTTAGACATAATTTCTGTTACAACAGATATTGCTAAACAATGCCGCAATTGGCGCCCGCGCTATCGCATCCTATATAGATTTGATTTATCCCGAACAACGCTTATTGAGCCTGGTTTCGTATACAGGGTAGATTAGATATTTCATGTTATTTACCGCTAAACAATAGGCCACGCTAATCGAGCCGTTGCCGTTGAATACTCCTATTCATAAAATTGTTTCTACTCGGCTGACATCACAACCATTTTACGAGTACCACTTTGTGTTGTCTAACAGACACTGAAATATTAGAATATTAAGGAAAATTGGCCAACAAAAATAGGCTACAGGCAAAACCATTATTGTATCGAAGCGTCCAAGGTGAATATCTGAGCGTTTCACTAATTTTGGTGGCATAATTTTTGTCGAAGTTTCTAAACGTCTCAATGTTATAATTCTTCGTCATTTGTATAAGGTACTGTGACTCCTTCACATGACAAAGTAGCACATTGTAACGAATAGAAACTTCAGCAAAAATGATGCCACCAAAATTAGGCGGTTGAAACGGTCAGATATTCACCAATACTTGTAATAAGATTAATAAGCAAGTGACAAAGTGGGACGTTTTACTAAAAAGATTTTAGTAATCACCCACTATTAGGTACTAGGGGAATATGATTTTTGTTGCCAATCTGATGAAGGAAAATAAAGTTGTTAAATTACCTCCTACCTATCCTACCTCTACGGGTGAGTGCAAATCGCACTTAACCGCTCATATTTCTTCAAAACGTTACATAGGGACGCCTGTTTCTCAATTATATGGAAATATACGAACATAATATAATATATCTACTACGTGAAAGAGTCTGGGTTTACTGTCATTGCACGGATTGATCAAGATCCATTCTCGATTCATGGGGCGCGATTGTATTGTATGATTACAAAAATATTCGTATCCTACATTAAAGGAATTAGCTATGTTTCTACATATTTTCCCCGGTGAGAAGCCAACAGCCGAACTCCGTTGGGTGTCGTAACAAATAACCAGAGATCGGGCAAATGTGCGTCATTGTTTGCAACAATAATTATGGACATGACTCCAAAATTTATTGAATGAATTGATTGAATCGAATAATTTTTTGAAAGATTTCGAAGCTTTAAGGTGACTATTTAAAAAGGTTTTCGTAGGTACCGGTGTCAAATATGTAATTTTCTGAAAATGATTACATGATTAATTATTCAATCAACTTAGGAGTCATGTCCATATTATTGCGAACAATGACGCACTTTTTCCGATCTCTGCAAATAACATAGGTCGCTGTAAGCCCGGGATTACACCTGTCAGTTCTTACGTAAGTTTTAAGGACGGAGCTAGACTAAGAATGAGATAGTGATATTTATCTCTCATTAGTATATAGGTAGTCCCTACAACTTACGTAAGATCTTACAGGTGTACGGCTGGCCTAACGCATATGAATAAAGATTTTTACGAATCGTAGCTTTCTATCGCTTTCCGCCTTTCATTACTACAGCTAATAGCTAATAATAGTAATAATATCACGGGCTGCTTTCATGTTTGTACATTTATAACATTTTGCTCGCTTATAGATGTTTGGAGCCGTTAATATAGTAATAAAATGTTGCTGGGTGAAACATTGCTTCAAATCAAATCGCTCAAATTGAATTTCCTTTGCGGGGGACTACATTTTTAGTACCGTTGTAATTGGGTTTTATGTAGGTAAATACATTAATATTATTTTCATTCGTTTATGATAGCAACATAGTATTAAAACTATCGAAAAAACATATTTTGTGAACAGTACACCCATATTAGACGCGTTTTTATTGTTTACTGCAGTCACACGCTTATTTTAAAGAAGCTAAGAGTTCGGCATTTGTCGCAACAGGCAATATTACTGCCATCGCCAATCCGCTTGCCCAGCGTGGCATTTGCCTTCTAATGTGTCTATACGCATAGTTAATAGGAGACCTACTTCCAGAAGTGGACCATCATAGGCTGATAATGTATGTAAGGCAATATTCAACCGCAGATCCTTAGGACGAAGAATGAAGTCTATCACTGGTGCATGTCAGCTAAAAGTGTCCATTAATGGTTCCATAATTTTAGTTCATGACACGATTGACGCTAAAATCTGAACCATTGTACTCCTATTCAATCAAATTCGAATTAATTGGCACTGTACAAGTTGAAGAACATTCTTAAAATCGCCTAAAAAAATTCACAAAAAAAATTCATGAGAAAATTCTCATGCAAGGTGCCACTGAGAACATTATTTTTCAATTTAAGGATTATACTCGTAACTCTATGCTTCAAAATTGGAGATATATACAATACCAAGAACTTTCCTCTTATCGGAAAATATTCCCATCGGTACATTATGATTTTAAACAGCGTAATTTTCACTTAAAATGTAACGTTCAATTCGGTGCGGAGAATTACCAACTAAACAAACGATCGCAATAAAAATAAAAATTCAGGAAATACGATCCGAATAATAATCGAAATAAATCCAGAGATCGCAAACACATTAAGGCGCAATAGATTGCGAGCAATTAGCGCCGGTGCGGCAGCGAGCAATGCGAGCAAAACGAGAAAAGCGAGCAAAACTGCGATGCAATTTCCGAACGAGTGCTAGTGAAGTCGTATAACTATCGATAAAATTGGGACTTACAGATTGGTTGGTCCAGTGTGCTTACCTTGAGTCGGCAAGTAACGTTTACACGATACGTAAAGTAGTCCATCACGCTCGCTCCAATACATCAGTTCGAGCGTGATAGAATGTTTAGGAAAGTATCAAATAAACGCTAACGCAAACCTTACTTGCCAACTTCTGTTACGGCTACAGATTGATTGGTCCTGTAGCCGTACCACGAGTTGGAAAGTAAAGGATACGTTAGGTTTTACTCGGTATCCTGCCTTTTCGCCAAAAATTGTATTGCCGAATTTCACTTCCCAACCAACTTTTCGCAGAAGTGTCATTCGGTCGAATAACATTTGGCAATTAACTATTTCGCAACCATTTCATTTCCCAGCCCCATAGTTGGGAAACGAAAATTACCCACTAGGTTGGGTTAGGTTAGGTTTGGATATTGTAAAGTTGGGAAATAAAATTCGGCCAAATGACACTTCTGCGAAAAGTTGGTTGGGAAGTGAAATTCGGCAATACAATTTTCAGCGAAAAAGCAGAGAACCCTACTGCTTCACAAATACAAGGTTTCGAAAGTAATGCTTGAGCTTGTAACTACCATTAATGTGATCACATCACATCACACCTCATAAGCCTATTGCAGTCCACTGCTGGACAAAGGTCTCTCCATTAGTTATGCATATAGACGCATTAGGAAGTAATGCCCTTAATCGCCACGCACCCATAATCGTGTTTTTACTGTCGTCACTACGCGGCCCTTGGGTTTTTTAAAGACTTGGTCAAGAATACACAATTAAAATACCTTACAAGTCTCGGGAGCACCGTGAAATAGAACATTTCGATGCAAGTGCAAAAAATGTTTTTTTCGACGAGGGTGAAAGTTGAAGCCCAAGTGAAATGAGGGCGACAATCACCCGAGTTAAAAAGAAGTTTTTACACGTGTATCGAACGACTTTTTTCATAACAAGTGCCTTAAAAGAAGGAATTTACGCACTCGAAGCGTGCGCAAAGTTTACTCTTCCGCACTAGTTAAGAAAAAGTTCATACTACTTCTACCTAGAACGCATATCTTAATTATAAATAAATTTACTTGATTTCGTTAGGTATTATTTAAAAGCAAACAATATTACCATAAACGTTCTTATGTTGCACGAACAGAGGCGGAATATGTACATAATTCTCCAAAATACAAATTTGTAATCATGGTGTTGCCATAAAAACGTGAAGGTTTCGCGGGAAATATACGATAATATAAGCTAAACGCTGCTTTTATGACGTATAACAGTGAAATAAAGTGGTTTGCTTAAATAAAACATCGTACGAAAACTGAAACAGTCGACAATAAAACCATAATTGATACAAATTTTCTGCCGTTTAAACCTCAATTTGGATTTACGGATTATTTTCAGCGATTCAGCATTTCTTAAAAACTTTGTACATTTGAATCACGTCTTCGATAAAGATTGGTTCTGGTCTAAGAGTCAATGATGATGAGCAAGATCCACCATAATTCCCAAAATGTACCAAAATGTTTGTATGAAATTACCAAAAATGTATAGGAAACAGCATGCTTAGCTAAGTTTATTTTATTTATTTTAATATTAGCAAGGATCGGACAAACGCCCGTCATTTCGAAAAAATAACCCTGTTCCGCACAGTAGAGACTTCCTTATCTTATGATGTTAACAAATTTTATTATATAAGATTTTTTTAATAACACTATCACAAAGTATCTATTTAGGAGATCCCAACTCCATCTTACTTTTATGTACCCTGATTGTGAATTTATGACAAATAAACGACTTAGAATTTTTGATATTTAATTTTGATCTATTGAGTGTATAATTTTTAATCTTCTTCGGTTACCGCGATAGTTATTCATGAAATAACACGATTTAAACGAATTACATCGCGTATATTAACTAACGTTGTAATGACTT
>JALPQI010012917.1:0-37664 GCA_025490895.1 Thaumatotibia leucotreta | reverse complement strand
AGTTTTCGTGATTGGCCCCATAGTAAAAGCTGTTCAGTATGGGTTGTGTAACACCCTGTATAATGCTGGAGGTAAATATAATGAATAAGACCAATCGCGTGTCAGCAAAACAAACATCAACGAGCGCCGGCCACCGCAGGATCTGAAGTTTGAGCCAGCAAATATATATAATAATTTAGATTTTTTTTACTTATTTTTATTGACTCGTAGCAAAAATATTGCACACACTAGTGTTACAATCAGCAAGTTTCGAGGTAGGTATAAACACGGTACTCGACTGAAAAAATCTCTATTATAACACGATTGTGTGAAATACTATTTTATACTGAAACTCAAACATAATAAGTAAATAAAAATATAGAAAATAAAGTAAAGTGAGCAATGCATGCCTCGAAAATGGATGTTCTAACCATAATAGCATAGAATCCAAAAAAAATATTATTTTGAAATGGACAGATCATGTGAATGCAGCGATAGGTGACACAAGTTACGAATTGCCTTTTAACAAGTTTTTCAATAAACATGACCCTTCAAAGTTTCAACCAGACAAAAAATGAACCACTTCTAGCACTATCGCGTAAAAAAGCAGCATCTGCACTGAAAAATATTATAAAAACGAATAAATGTATGCAATATTACGCCATTTACCATATCCACGCTGCATTGTCTAAATAGTAGACGCATAATGTATTACGTACCTTGTAGAACATGGACCCTGGCAACTGCCTTCATCCGGAGGGGAGAGTGTAGCGAGCAGGTGTAGTTCCCGGCGTCGTCGATTTTCAGCCTTGCCACCTGTGTAATAAAGTTTAAAATAAGATACTGATATTCAACTACAATAGTTAAAACTTCTGTACCGATAGTATTGTTAAAGGTGCCATAATTATTTTCGTTGTCTTGTTTCATACCACTCTGTCAAGTTTTTAGTTGCTGTTTCAACTCAGTATAAAAATAAAATAATCCGGTGCACTTGTATTTCATTTTCACGCTAAATTTTAATTCACACATCAGAAATTGAAAACAAAACATCATCTTTTACAAAAATAACCACTGCGTCACAGTTTTTAGGGACACAAAATAAGACAACGAAAAGAATTTTGACCCAAAGGTTCTATGTGGATGTTCACATGAACTTCACGTTCAATTTTTTTTACATATAAAAACCTTATTGAAATTGGAATATTTACTTATAATGAAACTTAAAATAGGTATGAAATATCACTGTAATAAATAACCAAATGTCAGCTTTACAATAAATAGGGTAAGCATCACCCCATAGAGGTAACTAAGCACGGTTATCTCTTTCACAGCTAAGGTTTTATAACACGTCATCTATCACATAATACAAGTATACAGGTATAAAATATGAATTTAATGTGTTTATAATAGGCATGACGACTGGCAAGTCAAATCAGCATCTTTTTTCGAACTGTCAAAACGATCACCACTATGGAATTTTGTATGAAATACTCAAAAGTGACGTCACGTTTGAGTACTGCCAAATGACCTACTCTTTTAAGTTATTTTCAAGATCAATTTATTTTCAATTTATTAAATAGAAGTTCTGTACAAAAAAATACTGCAACCTACATCTTAGTAATAATTTCTTCGTGTAGGTATTATGTCGTGCTTAATGTTAAATAATTTATTTTAACTACAGTCATCATCCCTATTGATGCCTAGAGTTACATAGGATAACCGTACGCATGTGGGTAAGAGGAGGGAATCAACCATTTCATAAATGTGATTGCGTACACTTACCCACTACATACGTTTACCCCAAAATCACTATGCACAAAAAAGACGTCCACATCGAATCAATAAATATCAGACAAGTACATTCAATGAATACTTCTTTTCAATCACTGTGTTCTATAAAATATTGCATTAATCGATATTATTTTACAGCATAACCAATTTCAACTCTATTACGTAGTATCATGTTAACGCGTACCTACTTTCGAAAGTTATATGTACGTACATTGCCGCCACACGTAACGTATTCAAGTGCCCACTTAATGCGAGGTAAATATATTACAGCCATTTACTGAACACAGGTAAAAGTACCGAGTCTTCATGGTAAAAGGATGATTCTAAGAAATGAAATAAGTTGATAATGATGTTGATAAAGTTTTGTAAATAATATCGTAGTTTTGTTTAGTATCTTCCAATTAGTCCCTATTTGAGATGAATTTATTATTTTTTGTCAATAATAATGATAAGTAATGCAGATTATAGTTTAAACTATACCTACTTAACATATCATAACATTAAAATAGGTACAGTCAACGTCAAATTGAATAGATATCGTTACGGTTTAGGTGCCAACAATTATAGTTACATGACTCTATTGCCTTGATATTAAGGTCGTGTAAATATATTTTGGCACCTAAACCGTAATGCTATCTTTGACGTCGACTGCACTATGTACCTATATAGATTCTAATAACACATAAGACAATATCATCAGAAAGTATTTCATCATCATCATCATCATCATATTCAGCCGTTATTCGCCCACTGCTGAGCATAGGCCTCTCTTCTTGTACGCCACTGGTCCCGGTCCTGAGCTAACCTTATCCAAAAGTGACCCGTATTCTTCCGAATATCGTCCACCCATCGAGCGGTCGGACGCCCTGCGCTTCTCAAATCTGAAAGCGGCCACCAATCCGTTAACATTTTGGTCCACCTGCCATCACGCTGCCTGGCAATGTGTCCTGCCCAATTCCACAAGAAATTTCAATTTTTTTCAGAAAGTATTTAGAATGTAAAAAATACGAGTATAGTCACAAACTGAGAAAAAATTAAATGATATTTTAAAGCGAAGTAACAAGGTCGTACATACATTGTACACACATTCTTATTTAGCCGGTCTGTATTTATTTTACAAAATACACATTTGCCTTTTTTCTAAGCCTGTACAAATGTTTGACTGAAGACTTGATGAATTAATGATCAACGTATTCGTATGTAGAGAAGCAATTTTTATTCAATTGATTAACCACATTCGTGGAGTAAAAAGAGCAGATTTATTATTAAAGTATTGGAGTAAGAGACTGAGATAAATTAATTTAACTTGTAACCTGGAGAAACTCTTAACGAGGGTAAG
This sequence comes from Thaumatotibia leucotreta, assembly GCA_025490895.1. NCBI lineage: Eukaryota > Metazoa > Arthropoda > Insecta > Lepidoptera > Tortricidae > Thaumatotibia > Thaumatotibia leucotreta. The sequence goes on along the minus strand of JALPQI010012917.1, from coordinate 34,555 downwards.
CAAAGGACGTAATAAGTATATACCCTTCGTCAGTATAAAACGAATGGTATACATTTAGCTAACTTGTACTTAGAATTGGCTATGTAAAGTTTTCCGAATGTATGAATATTATATTTTTCCCTGATAGCCGTCGTCTTAAGGTTATAAAATGCCGCTCTTTTATTTTTATGTCCTTTAATTTGTTAACAGTCTTTTTTTAAGTGAGCTACATGACATTCGTGCAGTTTTTTGGGTGAATAGAGCCTAATGCTTTCGTCCGCAATAAGTACTCTTAAATAGAAAAAGAAACATGAATGAACGATACTTGTGACATTGACGTTTTTTTTCTATTTCATTGTACTTGTTGCGGACGAAAGTATTAGGCTCTGTTTATCCATAAAACTGCACAAAAATGTTATCTCACTCACTTAAAAAAAGATTGTTAACAAATTATAGATCATAAAAATAAAAGAGCCGCTTTTTTTAACCTTAAGACGACGGCTATCAGGGAAAAATACAATATGCATACCTTCAGAAAATTTTACATAGCCAATTATAATAACAAAATCATCTACATCATCATCATATCAGAAGAAAGACGTTAACTGCTTTACATAGGCCTCTCCCAAAAGATTGCCACAATGGCCGGTCCTGTGCTAGACATCCAGCGGACTCCTGCAACTTTCATCAGGTCATCAGTCCGCCAGTAAAAAAAAAACATACATTCGGCCCCAATGTACAATACAGCACACTCGAGTTAAACGATTAACAGGTAATTTTAACAGCTGATAATATTTAACTGCCATAACAATACGAGCATTTATGGCTACATTGTTTGTATAAAATCTTCAAAATTCTGAGTCTTACTTAAGTGTAACTTAGACTCGCTGTCACCAAACCATTATTCAAAGAATAACGCTTACTCTCGAATGCTAGTATCAAAACGGAGCCCATATTAGAATTACCCGCTGTTACTATTTGGAATCAATCATTTTAGGCATGCATTTAAAACATTCTACGGAAAGTAGTCATAAATAATTTTCCGTAGGTAACTCAGAATGCCCACTCCGAAAGACACTTAGCTAAAGGATAGCTCACGGCTATCACATGGAAAATATCATACACTTTGTTATTTCTCTGTGGCTATAAAAGCGAGAGACGTAATTGTGTTGGCTTACACAAGGCACAACAACTCAAGTACCTGAAAAGTCTTTTCCTTGAGTCTGAACCGTAAGGTCCAAAATACTAATGGTGAGTGTTGCTATAATGTAATTGGGGATTCTCTCACCTTGATGCTTAATGATAATGGGGCGATAGCGGCGGAAAACAAGGATTCGTTTATAGTCCGGTATCTTTTTCGTGAATAAGCGAGCATTCCTTGTGAGGTATTGCAGTAATTTCTAATAATATAGGTACCTACTGTCAGATGGGGCTATTTGGTAACATGGAAATTAAACGTGTTAGACCCAAATAAATGCTCCTTTCACAATATTCGAAATAAATATCTTAGAACCACGTATTTTTGTAATAATCTAATGCTAAAAAGAAATCGGGCTTTAATGCTGTTTTGTCCTTAGTACCAAATAGTATCTTACGGTAATAAATACCTTTTTTATTTTAGTTTATTTTATTTTTCTTATTTTGGGGATAACAAACAGCCATACAAAATATGTTACAGCTTGGGTTTACTAATAAAATTACTAAATGTATCGCCTACTACATTATCCACAAATTGCTATACCAAAATGTGGTCGGATCTATACCAAAGTGGACAGTTATACATGTGATAAAGTGTAGAAAAACAAACACAACAACAGCGAAAATCTTAAAAAAAAAACCAAAAGAACAGTGAATTTAGTATGACAAATAAAAATGAAGGTGGAATCCAAATAATGTATATCACCAATTGTATGTTTTATGTTTCAATGCAGAAAAATGGTATTTAGTTGATAGTACTTCGATTTTTGATGCTGAAAACTTTAGCACGTTATCTGTCAGTAATGATGAATCAAAAAAATTGTTACAATATAAAATCTACTAAGTAAAATAGCGCGGTTCGATTATCCCTGAGAAGTGGTTATCAATTCTGTATGATTTTCACCAAATCATTTTCAATTCCATTACCTTATAAGAGTTCATCAGGCAAACTACATAAAACGATGTCAATTTCAGCATGAAATAACGACTTCAAAGAAAGAGCGACAGAAATTGCCATTATTTAATTATAAGATATTTTGTACATATTCCATTATCCCAGTTTGCTCAAAGGCAAAATAAATATTTGCCAGAAATATTAGATTGATATTCTGAAAGTTAAATATTTGTGTTTGCTTTGAGAAGGTTGGTCCTAACCCTAAAGCGGTCACGGTTGCGGGTGTTTCTACACGCGGTCAATTAGTTCGGCAATGTTTGGAATGTAATCAAATGGGTTATTAAAAAGTTATTTTAGAATTATACTTCTTTATTCTGGGAATACAAAAACACTTATTCAAATCTATAACGCATCTTGATTCTATGATGTTACTGTAAACAAGATATCTTGCAAGCTTCTACGAAAAGGTGTGATTTTTGGATCTCACCAATGATCTGTAGGTACGAATCACAAGTAACTGAAATGATACCATTGTGGTTTACCTAATGCCGTACTTGGGTGAAACAACTATTTTTTGTCTGTTATTGCTATGCATAAAACCATGACTCGGGTGGCCGTAACCATGGAAATAACAGACAGAAAAAAGTTAATTCACCCACCTAGTAATTAAAGTTGATGTATGTACAGTCGAGTGCATTAATATATAGACACATTTGTAAGGGATCAGTATGGAGAAGTGTATATATATTAATGCCCTTGACTGTACTACTAGTAGCACACACAATATTCACAGTTTGTTCATCTATGTACAGAGGATTTGTTACTGCATTTTAATTCACATGCTTTCACAATCCCGCAACTTTAAAAAAATCGTGATATTAGTCACTTGGTGAATACTTTAAGGCACACTGCACTCCAGACGGATGAAACAACTATAATTGAAACCACTTAAAGAACACCCGTGGAATATGCAAACAGCTTAAATAATCCTTAAAAATATTCATATTAACATTCTAAGAAATTTTTGATAAAACGGTAGAAAAGCTAGTTTATTAATATTTTAAAAGCGTTTCTTGCGAATTTATGAAGGCACTCAATCCCCGGCTCTAAGGTTTCCTAGCATTAGCGGTTAGTGCGGCTCTTAACAAGTGATACTCGTAATTTAGCTCGTGACACCCGCTACTACCCGTCTAAGGAGCTTTATACACGCGCGAGACGTAAATCCGACTAGTTTTGTGGCCCTGAACAGATATGTAGGTAATGTACATAATATAAGCATTAAATCTGTGGCATATTATGAAAACGAAGCGCCTTATTGGATGTTACATAACGTTATAAAGCAAAGTGAAACAGGGACAATATCTAAAGCATAGTCCTTGTTACTATTTAATACTAAATGTCAAAGACAGAAAGATTGTGTTATATAAAATTTTGTAACGCATTGCATAACATTTTATATTCATTTAAGAATAGTTGGGTATCTGGAAGACCGATACCGTACAAGAAAAGGTGTCCATTTCGCGAACATTGTTTATGCTTTTTTTTTGGAGTTAGGATTTGACACAGACTGGCTCTTAAACAGTCACTACTATTTTGTTAACACTTTGTAGAATGTATGCAGTACTATTTTGGTAACAAGATATAGATAACCTCGAGAAAGGAACAAATAATTCTGATAATAATATACAAAATAATGCCCTCGCCGGAAATAAAACTTCGAAACCTCCAACCTTAGGCATGGTCAACTGGGCAAAAAAAATGGGAATCTTTTCATAAAATGTTGACCCCATGACATGCTTATTTGTAATTAAGCTAGAATAGCGCGACGGCATGTCATTATAGTCATCATATAATACATGTAAAATTGACATTAAAAATACACCATCATAACCTCGCGCAAAAGGAGTGGTCTAGAGTACCACTATTACATAACGTCTTGATAACAGCCAATTCTTTAGGACTTATAAAACTGCACCTATAGATTGTAAAAAGCTTTACTCGATTTTATTATAATATTATGATGTCATAATATATGAGCCATGTGACCACGTATCGCTACTATACTTACAAAACCTCGGAAAAACACATACAGGGTGTTTTTTTTTCGACCGTTCAAATTCTACGTAGTGAATGTGTAGGTCATACTGACCAACTTTTACTATGGGGACAAAGTCGAAATCGCGAAAAAAAAATCAGCTGTTTCATACATTTCGGCCGGCGTAATGCCGCCAATTTGTATGAAACAGCTGATTTTTTTTCGCGATTTCGACTTTGTCCCCATAGTAAAAGTTGGTGAGTATGACCTACACATTCACTACGTAGAATTTGAACGGTCGAAAAAAAAACACCCTGTATATTACGAGTGACAGAAAGGTAACATCCATGAATCCATGAATTGATTACTCTAGATACAAAGTTGAATAGCGGCGATATAAAATAGGTTTTTACTGCACGCATATTTTTTGATATCACCACTATAACTTTATTATGACGATGTGGATGGTCCTTTATATCGCTGAGATATAGTTACAGTATTATTCACTCAAGAGCTGAAATGAAACTCACATAAACCGGTCTCGCAAATGAAGGCTAATTAGTAGTTAGGTATACTAATTATAAGTAGTAAGTTATACTTTAACTAAAAAGTGAATTCGTAATTTTTGGAAGCAGTAAGCAAAACAGTATTTTTTAATTTAAGGAATGTGGTTAACGACTCGGTATTTGTGTAGTTTTTTTTATCTAATAATGTAATTAGCAATATTTAATTGTTTTGCTGAGAAATTGATAAGTAGATGTAGAAATGAATAAGTAAACGCATGATGTAATGTCCCCACAAGGTGGACCGATGACCTGGTGAAGGCCACAGAAGTCCGCTGGATGAGGGTGGCCCAGGACTGGTCATTGTGGCAATCTTTGGGGGAGGCCTATGTTCAGCAGTGGATGTCTTTCGGCTGATATGATGATGATGATGATGATGTAGAATGAATGTAAGTAAGGATAATAAAATACAGACAACCTACCTAATAGGATTTTGCGCATCGGAAACACTTTTTTAATATGCATTTAAGATGATGAATGAGTATTACGTGCAGGAATCTGAACCGGTTTTTTAGAAAACCTCGAAATAGCTCAATATTTATTTATTTAGCTATTAAGGATATCAACAGCAATTAGAAATTTTAAAATGATGCTGTTGATGTCCTCAATATAAACGTAGTACTCAATATTTCATGTAGTTAACCACATCGTTTTTTTTAATTACTCCATTAACACTTTGAGCGCGGGGAACTCGAATCCCGAGGGGAGTTCTCTGTGGGAGGTCCATTTTAGCTACAAAGCGGAAAAATCACGGGATCGGCTACGAGCGTAGCCCATAGCACTCGTCCGCAATGAAAATGTTAACAAACAATTAATTTACCGAAGAAAGAGAAAGAACGAAATTGGAATAGTTCTTTTCTATGGAGAAAAAACCGTTATCCGATCCCTGATTACGTGTACTAAATCGAATCTAGCAAAATTATAATTTTAATCTACACAATAACCAAAAGTATAAATTAAACTAAGTACCTAATTAATATGTTCCGAATGTATTTTAATTTTATAATAGTTATAATGTAACTAACTATCAATTAATTAAGTAGTCCATGAAGAAATACGTTCAAATTAATTTTCATAGACTAATGTTCAGTAATTTAGTAAGCGATTAAGGTATTTTATTAACCAAATTCGACTTCCAATTTAAGCTAATTGTATAATGAAAAATTCATTGTAAACGTCATAAAGTTAATAAGCGCCAATGAACGAGGGTCGAATAAATTAACGGATAATGGAATACAATTTAGGACTAAACGACTCATTAAAAGTATCAACGATGTTTGTTCCGGTAACCTCATACACAGTATTAAAGCAAAAATAAACACTCGGGTTTACCTTCAGCCCGATTTTCCTTTATCAAAAGGCGCTTGAACTATGTGCCACTTACAAGGAGTCGTATATACAATCGTTGGTATTCTGTGCTCTTCCGTCGTGCACTGTTTCGTGTGGCACGCCATAATCTTCTGTGGGCATACCATGAGGCATTTGTCTCGTCACGAGCGGGTTAGAAACGTATGAGAAACGTATAAAAGATTGTCGCTCCTGTTTATATAAATGAAAAGCGATGATCTTTTATAGTTAGTTCGTCATTCAGCGGTGGTCTATAAAAGGGCTGCCGGTACCCGTGTTACCCGCGGACACGTATACATGTTTCCTTAACACCGGCGGTACTAAGAACCCGAACGACATGAAACGCCAAGAAACGTTTCCACTTAGAAAAGTTTTCAAGTTAGAAACGTTTCCAAGCCTGGGTCCGCGGATCCACTTAGAAACGTTTCCAGGTTAGATGCGTTTCCAAGCTTGAGTCTGCCGATCCAGTTAGTACAAGTTTCAAGATTAACTAAAGTAACTCTTAAAAACAACCTATCGGATTGTCACTACACATTGAGAGCGAATCGGACCCGCGAGTAATTAAGACTTTAAGTAGCAAAGAAACGGTTACACGGAAACGGGTGCATGAAACCCGGGTACGACCGAGAGCGCTAGTCTATAATCAATCAATCACTCTTTTCAAACGACTTTATAAAAAATTAGGAGGTTCTCAATTCGACTGTATGCTTTTTTTATTATGTTACCTCAGAATTTTCGATTGGTTGAACCGATTTTGATGATATTTTTAACAAACAATTAATTTACCGAAGAAAGAGAAAGAACGAAATTGGAATAGTTCTTTTCTATGGAGAAAAAACCGTTATCCGATCCCTGATTACGTGTACTAAATCGAATCTAGTAAAATTATAATTTTAATCTACACAATAACCAAAAGTATAAATTAAACTAAGTACCTAATTAATATGTTCCAAATGTATTTTAATTTTATAATAGTTATCATGTAACTAACTATCAATTAATTAAGTAGTCCATGAAGAAATGCGTTCAAATTAATTTTCATAGACTAATGTTCAGTAATTTAGTAAGCGATTAAGATATTTTATTAACCAAATTCGACTTCCAATTTAAGCTAATTGTATAATGAAAAATTCATTGTAAACGTCATAAAGTTAATAAGCCCCAATGAACGAGGGTCGAATAAATTAACGGATAATGGAATACAATTTAGGACTAAACGACTCATTAAAAGTATCAACGATGTTTGTTCCGGTAACCTCATACACCGTATTAAAGCAAAAATAAACACTCGGGTTTACCTTCAGCACGATTTTCCTTTATCAAAAGGCGCTTGAACTATGTGCCACTTACAAGGAGTCGTATATACAATCGTTGGTATTCTGGGCTCTTCCGTCGTGCACTGTTTCGTGTGGCACGCCATAATCTTCTGTGGGCTTACCATAAGGCATTTGTCTCGTCACGAGCGGGTTAGAAACGTATGAGAAACGTATAAAAGATTGTCGCTGCTGTTTATATAAATGAAAAGCGATGATCTTTTATAGTTAGTTCGTCATTCAGCGGTCTATAATAGGGCTGCCGGTACCCGTGTTACCCGCGGACACGTATACACGTTTCCTTAACACCGGCGGTACTAAGAACCCGAACGACATGAAACGCCAAGAAACGTTTCCACTTTGAAAAGTTTTCACGTTAGATACGTTTCCAAGCCTGGGTCCGCGGATCCACTTAGAAACAATTCCAAGTTAGATGGGTTTCCAAGCTTGAGTCTGCCGATCCAGTTAGTACAAGTTTCAAGATTAATTAAAGTAACTCTTAAAGACAACCTATCGGATTGTCACTACACATTGAGAGCGAATCGGACCCGCGAGTAATTAAGACTTTAAGTAGCAAAGAAACGGTTACACGGAAACGGGTACATGAAACCCGGGTACGACCGAGAGCGCTAGTCTATAATCAATCAATCACTCTTTTCAAACGACTTTATAAAAAATTACGAGGTTCTCAATTCGACTGTATGCTTTTTTTATTATGTTACCTCAGAATTTTCGATTGGTTGAACCGATTTTGGTGATATTTTTTTTATTTGAAAGCTGATGCTTGACGATTGGTCCCATTTTAATTTGGACCAGTTACGACATTGGCATCAATGAGAAAACCATATAAATCATAAATTTTCATTAAGTATGTGCACGACAAATGTACGAAATCGGCCGGTTCAAGTCGGTTTTTATTTTTATTTTAGAGTTATATTTACATAGGAGCAATTATATTTCGTTCATTTTTAATCAAATTAAAAAAAGAGAAGAATTGATTCTCAATGGAACAGATTTTTATTTAATATTATTACTCGATATCTTCGAGAAAATTATTTCTTAATCGAATGTATAGGTGGGTCCACACTTGTGACAATTTGCCGAAAATTATCCCGTGACCATATCAGTAACACGTGTCACGTGTCAGCAAGCATTTTGTTACGCGAACAATTTGTTACAAGCTGCAGAATGGCACAATCCATTCCAAACGCTGATGGAACTGTTTAACACAGAACCAAACTGCAAGACAATGCATGGGGTTACGATCTAATAACCGGGCCTAGTGTGGACACTGGTTTGTGTACTGTCACGCATCGAAGTCACGTGTTACAAGCCAATCCGCCGAAAGTCGGTCTTTTTAAAAGCATGTTCACTATTTTCCCCGACCTGTGACGTGACCACGACACGTACACATTTGCATTTATGACATGCGTCGTACAATAGAGTGTCCCGTCAATGTATGGAAAAAAAATTTTTTTGAGCTACAGTTTCCCGAGAGGCATCAATTTCTTTGTAAATTTACACATATTCCAAAACGAGTAAAAAATAATTAAATATATGTCATCTTTAGGGCTCTACCGCAGTGTAAAGATTTGATTTTTTTCTATTTTTCCGAAAAAAAAATATGCCCAAATATGTTTACATATAATTATAGTATTTTTTTTAATAAAAATAATTAAATAAGAAAATATGGGAAAAATATAATTTAAAAAAATCCATATTACATTAAATATTTTTTCTTCTCATTTTTAATTTTATAGCTTGTCTTAAATCTATATTGCACGAAAAATATCATTTTTTAATTTTCAGCTCAGGGAGCCGAATTAAAAAAGTTTTTATTTGAAAACTTCAAACGATGGTAGAGCCCTAAAGATTTAGTCTAAATTTTTGTTTATTATTTTTTCCATAATCTACAATTTATTTAGAGGTTTTTGGTACGTCTCGCGTAAAAAAGTCAAATTCGGGACACTCTAGCGTACAAGTATGTCAGATGACACAGACACAGGCGCGGGGTAGGAATGGACCACGTCAAGACCAGTCCAGCGGTAGCAGTACCGCCGGACTGGTCTTGACCGATTCTTTACCGAAGTCATGCCACGCAGTCTGGTTTGCCACCATGTGCCACACTTGTGACATTTCATCGTACACGGTTTGTAACCGTGTCAGCACAATCTCGGAGCGTCCACATTTAGCGTAACATATTCTGTTGCAATGCCACGTAGACCAATCCGTCGTCAGCAAGTCACAATAAGTGTGGACCCACCTTAACCCCCAAAATGGCCCCACTGCTGCTGGTCGTGCTGTTGCCCATTTTGGAATTTGATGGTGAGATCTTTGAGAAACCGGTTGAAGTCGGTGTTTATTTTTTTTTAATTTGGTGATTATTGTCGCCGGTAAATACTACAGTTTACCGTTCACTAACTTTTGGTGGCACTTATCAGTATATGTCACTCGAACCAATACGTAAGTACGAGTATGAGCGGGATATACTGAAAGTAACCCCTTATTCATAAACGTCTCCTTAACAAGCTGCTAAGTATCGTTTGTCCGTTTTGGTCTTATCAATATTATGTATAAGATCGAAAGGGACAAACAATAGCGCTTAGTTAAGTTAGCAGACGTTTATGATTAAGGAGATAACTAGTCTACTTAGGTTAAACTCACGAAGTTAACTCATGGTAGGCACACTGTTAGGCTGCCGTGCCACTGAGGCGAGTTGATCCCCGATAGAGGAGACGTACAGGAATCAACCAATAGGATTGGTTGTAATCCACATTTCGACTCCGCTCCGCTGTAATGCTTTAAGACGATTGCGATGCCGGTTGAGATTTTTTAGCCGATACATAAAATATTCTACGAAAAATTGCGTAGTTTTGAGAGTTCACAATTCAAAATCTGTCGAAAAAAAAACTCGATGTTAATTAAACATTTTGCAAAGGTAATCATGTTTTGACATTATGTCAATTGATTACACCGAACAAAAACCTTGTCATTTTGTTGTTTGTTCTCTATAATATTTTTCATGTAGACTGTAATCAGAAAATAACGAGCACACTAAACTTCGAATTTGAAATATTTTTCGAATATTTAAGATTGTAAAAAATTTCAAATTACTTCACAAAAAGGGGGAGGTTCTCGATTCGGTAGTATGTTTTTTATTTAATTTTTTTAATGTTTGTATAAGTATTAAATTTGTATTAAGTATGTGCATGATAAATTTAATAACTCGATGCCACTTCAAACGATTTCGATAATTCTTGTTTTATCCGAGTTCAGAATAGGCCGAGAAGGTCCCGTTGGCACCAAATCGGGTTCTGATAATAGGATCTTGGAGAAATCGGTAATTTGGTGAATGTTTTACTGTAGTGTTTATGTGGCCAGTAAAAACATAATATTTTTGTAAGGTACCTTTACCTTACAAAAATATTATGGAAACACTAAACAAAATGAATATAAATTAATACTTGATTAGGGTACTATCCTTAAAACAAATATATTGATTTAATGAAAAACGGGATTTACGGAGTCCATTTCATATCGACTGTTTATATGCCATTATCAAAGGTGGCAAGGCATCTAAGGTGTGTGTGGATTGCAGTTATGGTAGTTCCTATCAAGGAAACCAAACGCACTACAATGGAAGGACCAAGGCTCTTACGGCGCTTAGAAAACGTCAAACTAATAAATCTATTGTGGCCGAGCATTTGTTGAAATCCGGATCAAACCACTACCTATAGCTTCATAATCTGAAAGTCCTCTCAACCGAACGTATTCATTACAGCTGAAAAGTGCATGAAGCTACTGAAATAAAGAAAATGAGGGGCATAGAATCTCGTTCGCGTGGAATTTTGATTTACAAGCGTGGTAAACATCAATTTTTAAGTCATTGGATGTTGTGCGTATTGTGTGTAGGCCTAGTGACAACCCTAGCTTAAATGTGAATAATCAAGAACAAGCAGCTAGAAGGTATTGATACATTTTCTTGCCAGACTGCCTGCGACCACGGGTAAATAACGTCATGCCCGAAAAATCAGGATAATATTAAACGTGAGTTTACGCGATTAAGCCCTGTTTATAGAAAATCCATAAATAAATATTAAATGGGTAGAAAATTTTATAAATTTTTACCTCCTGTATTATTTCTCCCTATTTATGAGCCCCAGTTTCATGTTTCACTCGTTATAAAAAATAATTCGGTCCATTTAAAATTCAGTCGGATATTTGTTTAGCTCTGCGCTTGGTGCAGTGCTGACATTAATCTTACTTTACGAGATTTAATGTAACGCAGTACTATTATGCAATAGTCCTGTTAAACTTATGAAACAAAAGTGCGGAAAATAACAGACTCCTTTTGTTTAGTTGTGAACAGAGGTATTAAATTAAAGAAACGTCTTAAGCCAGTTTTTATGCGGCTGCTTAGTTAAATGCTTATAATGAAACTTGTATGTTCTCCCAATAATAGTTTGTTACTTTTCGTTATTACGACAAAGATTTTTTTTTATTTAATTCGAAGGAGCGCGCTTCATAAAGGCGCCCATTCCACTGTAGAAAAATGGCAGAAACAGTATGTTTTAACAGTCATTGCAGCTGTCACCATAGTGTGCCTTGGAACTTATTACCACCTGTAGCACTAATACGCGAGTACAAAAGAGATAGATAGAAAGATAACGCGCGTTAATAATGTGTCGCAGCTCATGATGGCTACACTAGCCGTACCAGGACTTTGTAAGTATCGGTAACGTTAGGTTTTATTCATAGACATAGATATAGATAATCTTTATTAAGGTATCACAAAAATAAACTATACAGTGCGAGTCTCCACAATGCGCACATCGAAAAATCCAGGAAAGTACACTTATTCGATACGTAAAGCAGGCCATCGCGCTCTCTCCAATATGTCACTGCAAGAGCGATAGAATGCATTACGTATCGAGTAAAACTTAACGTATCCTTTACTTTCCAACTCACGGTACGGCTATTGGAATCATCACTGTAAGATAATAATGGAGCATTCCATGGGCTGTCCCGTACAAACGCGTGTAAATTCCGATAATTCGAATTTTCTCCCGAGTTACTAGTTATTATAATATATATTGAGCAAGTTTTGACTCCTCTGGTCAAGAAAGAGAACTTCGATAAACCCATAATTTTGAGAAAAACGTGTTCGTACGGGACAATGGTGGACTTTTTCGTGGAATGCACCTAATACTGATTCCGCGTGGTACGTACTTATTTATAACTTTACCTGTAAATGACTTGTCATTGTCAAATGGTCGGTCTCCACTAGCACACCTCCCCTCACTTCGTCAAGGGGGACGGTACTGTTGCCCCTGTACCAGTGTAGCGTTGGAGCAGCTTCGTGGGAGTGGAGATGCATCACCGCACATTTCAGGGAGAGAGTCTCCCCTGTTTCTAGGAAGGCTTCTTTGCTCATCGTGATTTCTGGGGCTGGAACAAATAAGAGTCGATAAAAACGGAAGCTTGCTATTGCATTATAAAAATCACGTTTGTTGTTTGGAAGCCCCCTTGAATAGGTATCTTTTTAGGGTTCCGTAGCCAAAATGGCAAAAACGGAACTCTTATACATAGATTCGTCATGTCCGTCTGTCCGTCTGTCGCAGCCGATTTACTCTGAAACTATAAATGCTACAGTAACAAAATTTGGTAAGGATATGTGTTGTATGAACCGCTACTGGATCATGATACTAAATTGTAAAAAAAACCATTGGGGTGGGGGCCGTCCATACATGTAACTGAAGGATAGAAAAAATTTTTTTAGTTGTACCTATATAAGCGTGTGGGGTATTAATAGAAAGGTCTTTGAAAATAATATGAAGGTTTATAAATCTCATTTTTATTTAATCAAATCGTTTTTGAGATATCTGCTCTCAAAGTCTGAAAAATGTGTCCCCCCCCTCTATTTTTTAAACTACGCGATATAAAATTCTAATAAAAATATTATGTTACGCACATTAATAACCGTATGGTGACGGCAGTAAGAATACATTTGTCACCACCCCAACTCCTCCTGCGGGTGACGTAAGAGTCGACTAAGGGATTGAAGTGTCACTGACCATTCTACAAGATTGATGATGGGCAGCAGCGTCATCATAGTGGACACATTACTGCGATCGCCAATCCGCTTGCCTAGCGTGGCGATTATGGGCATTTACCTCCTAATGCGTCTATACGCATAGTTAATAGGAGAGGCCTACGTCCAGCGTGGACTAACATAGGCTGATGATGTGATGTTTGACATTAATAAACTCTATCAACGATTATTGGTTTATATTGATTTAAACTTTCACGATTATCACTCATATTTTACAGACAAACGGGTCTTAATCGCGTAAACTTACGTTTAATTATATCCTGACGTTTCGGGCATGACGTTACACCCGTGGTCCCAGGCAGACTCAATTAAACGTAAGTTTACGCGATTAAGACCCGTTTGTCTGTAAAATATGAGTGATAATCGTGAAAGTTTAAATCAATATATTGTAAACCGGTACGGGCCGGAATTAGCAATTAAACTTGAGTCTGCCTGCGACCACGGGTGTAACGTCATGCCCGAAACGTCAGGATATAATTAAACGTAAGTATACGCGATTAAGACCCGTTTGTCTGTAAAATATGATTATTGGTTTGATTAAATGAACTAAATACATTTTAATACAATCTACATAATATAATATTACAAATTAAACTTAAACTTATTCTAAAATACATTAGCACCCCTTAGCTAAGCCCGCTCCGCGCCTCCCCCGACACAAAGGTGCCCATTACACTCGCCGCGTTTCCACGTTGCACCGCAATAGACAACCTCTGCAGCAGAAAAGACCCGGAGCGAGGATCGTGACCACTCTCCCGCAGCCGCCTCCCCACCTCTTTAATAAAAGTTAAGGCTTCGACACACCAACATCCGGTGGTCTCCACCGCGAGTGGGACAAACAAATAGTTCGCCAGGACTGCGTACTTTTCCCGCTTCCGCGCCGCAGCCAACTCAGCCGCCGCTCCCGCACATCGCATAGTGCGGCTGATGTGTGAAGACGCGAACGTGCTGACGCACGTGGCATCCCACACCAGACATCTGCCTTTCTCCCACGGGATCAAAGTTAAACCGTCGGGCCTTTTACCATCAGACCGGTTAAGGCCCGGCGGCTCCAGCACACACGGGATGTTCGCGGCCACTAACGCTCTCCGCACTAAATCATTGAGCGCGTGGTGCCGTGGAAACCTCCCGGCACACCGACAACAACTCAGAGCATGATGGCCGTTACCTTCCACTACTGAGCCGCATATACAAACATGGGGTTAGCAAACTCCACAGCCCAGCCGAAAAGCAACCGCAATCCGCAAGGAGTTGTCGTCGAGAAGTGTACCTAGGTGCGGGGAGGGTAGCGCCTGCAGCCACGCCCCAGATTCCGGCCTCGACACCGCGTTAAGCCTCGCCCTATCAACGGCTACCGCAGTCTCGAAAAGGCACTCGAATTCCCGCCTGACTCCCACATCATCCCATTGTCTCTGACGGTCCGGACTTTCCGGTATTGGAGCACCTGGATTGAGAGCCGTCCAGGTCGACCTAGCATCGGCAGCATAAGGAATGGTTACCTTGTCACCATTTGGAGATAAAATTTGAGTGACAAGGGCCACAACCCCAGCCGCCGACGCTAGGAAGGCTGGCAGGCTCAGATCCCGCGCGCGCCGCACCCCTAGACCACCAGTTCGTACAGGAAGCGATGCTAAAACCCACTGCTCCGAACTAAGGGAGACATTCAGTAGTGACTCCACTGACTCCTTTAACACACCGTCAAAGGAGTCAATGCAGCCTGGATAAAGCCATGCTGGAACTGTGCGCAAGAAATATGTTAGCTTCGGAGCAGCCAAGCACACCCGCAATAAAACGAGCGCGACATGCGCCGAAATGCATTTTAACCTTTCCCCAGCAGTCAGAAGAAGGCGCCTCCGAACTTCAAAGGCTTCAGGGATGGCTTCTGGCAAGATGGGAGAGCCCAACAGTTCAAATGTCTGCGGCGACAACTCCTTGATTCCGGGAAGCACTTGAGTCAGGAAAGGAAGGGCCATACTGGAATCAGAACCGCAAGGGAAAAACTCACACTTCTCCGTGTTAACTTCTAGACCTAACTCATGCAAACGAGGGAGAAGGGTGAGTAAATCCCGCTCCACTACTTCTGGCCTGCCCCCGAGGGTACCATCATCTAGATACCAAATATTCAAAGGGCAGCGAAGAGCAGTAACCACTTTATGTATGGCCAGGCTGAAAACCAGAGGTCCCAGGGGGTCTCCCTGCTGCGCGCCAACTCTGGAAAGAATGGCAGAACCATTATAATATAAATTAGAGGGGGAAGCATACACTTGAAAAAGGAAGGGATAAAGAGCTGGCACCCTCTCCTTGACCTCGGTCAATATGACATCGCGCTCCACCGTATTAAACGCATTCCTTATATCAAGCTTGACAATCACACAATCCTCATTAGCTGGGTCAGACACAAAAGCCCGCGTTGCGTGAATGGCGGCCTCACAACCCAAACTGGTACCAAACCCTAACTGACTAGGACGGAGATAAGAAGCTACTTGCTCTCTTACAGCTCGGCACCCAAGCTTAGCCACCAGGCGCCGAAAGGTACTTCCAATGGCAATAGGCCTCACACCTCCGTCCTTTTTGGACAAGGCACACAACGAGGCTCCATACAGATAGGGGCTCACTTCATCATTTAACTGACCACTTAGCAAGAAGTTACAAAGTTTAGTCAAAGACTCTAGTAACCGTAGCCCGTTATCTCCCGCAGAGCTAGAAGTAAGCTCTCTCAAGTGTACCGGTCGAATGCCATCCAAGCCAGCTGCAGACCCACTATCAAAAGTGCCCAGAGTCTGAGCCACGTCTACCAGCTCGACCTTAGGAGTAGTTAAGGATCTATTTGGATCTTCAGGAAAAACCAGAGGCCGTGACGGAGCTGGATGCTTGGACCGCAATGCGGCAAGAGTCTCTGGGGTAGGAGGTGCCATTCCGTCATCAGACATTAGCAACCTAACTGCTCCCTTGAGATCCCCCTCAAAAACCTTCGACTCAATCGCCTTGAGCACTGAGGGCGGACGGGAGACCCCTGCAGCCACGTCAACAACATCCTTGAAGCCGCCCGCCCCCACGGAGTCTATATTTCTTTTAACTTTAGTGGTTAGGTTTCCCACGCCGGCCGGGTCTGGCACCCGCAATGCAGAATAGGCAAAAGACAACAAAGCGAGCCACTGATCCACACCATTGGAGTTGATGCAACCCTCTATAAGACTACTCAACTTACCCGCAGCAAGGCTACGTGCTCCCTTAGGAATGTGGCGCAATATTCGCACTGACTGCTTAAGGGAAGCAAGATCATCCAGGCCTAAAGCCTTGGAGTCCTCCGCCGGTACTGGGTGTGACACTGACTGCGAGGATGTGGAGGAGTTCGCACGAGGTGAACCCTTATGCATACGCCCAATGTGTACTTTAAGCCCATGCTCTGTAAACGTCCTAGCTGAACCGGGGCAGTGGGGACAAAGCAAACATAAGGAAGAGAGGTCACTCATAGTTAGCATAAATTAAAACAAAATACAAGGAAACCATAATTTGATTCGATAAAAAAAAAACACGACCGCAATAGAAGCATAACTAAAATTAAAAGCGAATACAATTTCAAGATGAGGCCCAAAAAAAAAAAAAAAAAGTGTATATAAAAATGTTCAACTACACTAAGTCCAAGGAATAAAAATAGGCCTAATTAATACATTAGGAACACTTAATAATAAAAGATATAAAATAGAATCCAAAAATCAAAATTAAGAAATTTACAACAATGTCATGTAGAAATAAAATTTATAAAATTAAGAATAATAATTAAAACAATAAATAATAATTATACAATGTCATCAAATTAAACAAACCAAAAAAGTCAAAGTAAAAACTAAAACTACAAAAATTTAAATTAAAATACAAAAATAAGTCTTTAAAACATTAATAAATAAAAGAAGAAAAATAAAAAAAACAAAAAAAAAATCATCTACTGTGGGTTTTGAACCGTCATCCGATAGTTTATAGGTGAAGTAACGTCTGCGCTAAACAAACCGAGCCATTGCCACAGTTATAGGACGAACGAAAAACTGCATAGGTATCATGAAGACCCCGCTTCAAATAAAGCGTGATTAAATATGGGCGTACCCACAGTTCCAAATGTTCACAACACAACACTAAGAGTATTTCACTTTCACTTATTTTTAACCGATCACACTCTATCCACACGGCACTTCTGGGATACAACTTCTCCATTCGGTGCAAATTTTGTGTTTCTTCCATCAACCACTCGCTTCCAAACTGATAAACTTTGTCAGATTTTCGAACAAAGGTTAGATAAAGTTAGGTTAAATAAAGTAGGATTTGCTTGTTTAGCTCTTATAATTATATTATTTTGATCCTTTATAAATGATAAATTATGTAAGTCATCACAAGAAACTGTTAAAACATGTTGTTTCATAAGAACCATACCCATTTTCAACACTTAATTGAGGCTCTGATTGAATTGAATCAATTGATTGAAGGCAGCTTGTTCTGTGAGGAGTAAGATCACACCTCAGACAGTGGCATTGAAAAAAATATCTCCTATAGTTTTTGAGGTAGGTTGATTTAACTGTATTTTTTTAATAATAAATTGACAATGGTACGGAACCCTTCGCGCGCGAGTCCGACTCGCACTTGGCCGGTTTTTTATAGTTGTAACAGAAATATAGAATCGTGAAAATTTAAGCGGTTCACGAGATACAGCTCGGTAACAGACGGAAATACTGACTTAAGTAGAAATAGCTAGTGTCACGTTTTACCCTTTGGGTACATATTCCAATTAGTAGATGTAGCCTAGCAAAGAAAAAAAACCGAGTTTACTAACGTCGGAGGTGGGATTTGAACGCAGGTCCACAGTTTTCGCAGCTGATGCCTGAACCACTCGGCCACTCGGAATTTCAACAACAGTTTTCTTCAAATGATTCGTAGTTGAGTACGAAATATGATTTCTAGAGGAATCCTAAATGAAAAAACCTTTACGAAGTACATTTTATAATACCGTCAGTAACTTCTTGATCGGATGTGAAAAAAATATGTACCTACAAATATAGTATTTCATAATTCATGTTTAGTTTTAAATTCCAAATTAACCCATTATGATCTTGCGGTGCCATATGGCGCAGACTTTTGTATACAGAAATAAAAAAAATGATAAAGCTTCATATCGCCTGATGTAAATCAGAAACAATATTCTAGAATATTTTCCAATTCTGAGAAGTGAAATAATTCAGGTTATAATAGGTTAAAATTACCGGCATATTACCATCACATAGATATGAAATTTTCGTTTCATGATATGCCTCGAAACTATTTTGAAAGCCCCAAAATGAAGGATGAAATTGAGCCGGTATGCAATCCCACGTTCATTATATGGCTTAATTAATTCCTCGTAATACTCTTGCAGGCTGTATAGTATGGATAGTACAGTTTCCAAGTCTACTAAAAGCGTTCATTTAGCATACGATTGACTTTATTTATGTTTCTTTTCCTTTTTTTCCCACATTTATTTACATTCACTAGTTTACACTGTGCCTAAGGTATCTGATTCCAGCTTTCATTACCTATAAAGTGTTTGTAAATAATATTATGTAAAAATGCAACTTTAAATTTAATGTGTAACTACAATTAGGTCTTAAATGTCCATGTTGAAACCATTGATTGAATTACCCATTCTGTCTTACGTCTACGTCTTTTTTTTTAATTTTCGGACATACAAAAGTCAACTTTATTTCCAAGTAAATAAAAACTTCAATGGCATATTTGGATATTCATTTCTCGTCTACGGCTGGGCTTCACAAGCATTTTATGTAACTAAAATAAATTCACATAATGATTTCCGTTTTCCAACAAATAATTGCCAAAGATTACCGACAAAAGTACATTTTACTGATCAGGGTCCGACAGGAACTAATGTGTTGCAATACGAAACAATTCCTCTCTATTTGGATTAAACTACCCCCAAATCCATTTATGTAACTAGGTTAAACTGTTGCCCTTTATTGGGGGCTCAATTTGTTACTGTTTATTTTAACGTGATTAATACTAATTCAGCTCAATCTACTTTAATCAGATAGAGTTCTACCCGTAACATTTAATTTGCTAAAAACTCTAATATTACTTAGTCTTTTTTGATACCGATTCGTTGCAAGCATGATAGCAAGTCTTATGTCGCTTTGTCAAAACATTATTTCATCAGAAATATTATTACATTTGCATAAAAAAAATGTGATGGATAAGTAACAAATGTCATTTAGACTTTTTTACTGTTACAAATATAGTAATATGAGTAGAACATGGTAACTACGTATATTTTCTTAAGAAACGGTAATAATGGTATTTGTTTCGTGATAACAATAAACTATGCACTAATTTTATAGGCATATGACATTAATTTTATACCAAAGAGTACTTACATTATAAAATTTTCTACAAGGAAAATTAAGGTATCCACAGCATTCTGATATTATGCAGGAGGTCAGGAAATCGCATTAGAACAACAGCAGTAAGTAAAATCTGATTGTTAATATAAAGCTCACATTATGTACACCGTGCTATTTTACAATGCTCAGAAAGTGCTCTTTTTAAGGGTATATAAGTTTACCCTTAAAAAGAGCACTTTCTGAGCATTGTAAAATGCTGTGGATACCTAAATTTTATGTGGATAACTTAATACAAATAAGGATTTTTAAACGTGTTGGTTTAAAACACTCACTTCGTGTTTGGAGATACCGACACCCGTGCAAAAAAGCCCACTTAAGACAATTATATCACAAATACAGAGATGGGCGGATTAAGTGTCCTATTGAAAAACATTCGTTTATCTATTGAAATATAACTGTTTTTCATACCCTGTATATCATTTTAAATCGTCGATTTAATCAGCTTCATGGCTTCTGAAACTCATTTTCATAACATTTAGTTGTATATATTTTTAAGAACAAATGTAAAAAGCGGTGTTGGCGAGCATTAAGAATCGGGCGAGATTATCAACTGACCATAAAAGTAAATATCAACGTATGTTTTAATACTGCACACCATCAATTGGTTCAAGGAGTCCTCTGCTTCCAAATTCAAGCCGAAATTGGGTAAGCTTTAAATGATTTGAGTCAGCAAAGTACCAATAAGCACCCATGGGCATTTTTTACAAAACTGTGCCTCTTATTATACAGGGTGTTTTTTTTTTCGACCGTTCAAATTCTACGTAGTGAATGTGTAGGTCATACTCACCAACTTTTTCTATGGGGACAAAGTCGAAATCGCGAAAAAAAAATCAGCTGTTTCATACAAATTGGCGGCATTACGCCGGCCGAAATGTATGAAACAGCTGATTTTTTTTTCGCGATTTCGACTTTGTCCCCGTAGTAAAAGTTGGTCAGTATGACCTACACATTCACTACGTAGAATTTGAACGGTCGAAAAAAAAACACCCTGTATAATCTTCGATAAAATTATTAAATTGAAGAGGGGTTAATATTTTGCGCACTGCAAAATAATCACAAAATCTGAGGCCTTTATAAAACAGATAATTTATATATGTGCCCTCTCTCTTTAAAAAATATAAGAGTTAAATACAAAAAGTCGAATAGGCGGCACGAAGGTCATTTTTCAAACAAAATGCATTATCATTGCAAGAGTTTGGTAAATGCCAGATTGATTATGGGTATAGTGTTTTATTAAGAACTAGAAAGGAAGGTATTTTAGTTACAAATTTATTCCAAAAAGTTAATCAATCAGGGTACAATATGATAAGAAGATATAGGTACCAAGTTACAGCCAAAATTATGAGGCTGATATTTACCTAGCAAAGTACGCTAATCTTTAGATAACTGAAATGCTATAAATATTTCCATATACAAATCAATGCAGAGTTTTATTGAGACGGGTTAAGGCTAAGATTCAAGTTTATACTAGGGTTAGATAACCTAATATGACATCACATGGCAGATAAGGTAGTGCGTGCCGGATGAAATTCCTTATATGACATAATGCTTAAAATAATACATGTTAAAGGGGAGTTTATCAAATTTATCAATTGCTGCGGTAAAATATAGAATGTTTCTGATATAAATAACACCAAGATTTGTAACATTGTTTTGTTTTTAAACTTTTATACCACTATTTAACTAGGACACTTAATCCGCCCAACCCTGTATATAGTATTTTATGTAACCCTTGTTTAAGAGAGGTCAAAAAAGGTGAGAGGCGTGGGTAACAATTTAAGGCGAAGCCGAAAATTGTTATTAAAGACTCCACGAGCATTTTTTGACTCAGTTAAACAATGTTGCATACAATACTTTTTCTACGACCACACACTTATTATCAAATAAAATTGTAAATTTGAGAAGTATTCTTGGTTAAACACAAATTTATTAATCATCAATGTCGAGCGGGAGACGTCAAAATTAAAAAAAGAAAGCTCCTCTATGGTTTACTGTTCATCAGAAATGACATTTAAAATTAGGTTGGCAGTCATGTATTTCATTAAGTCTTGTATTCACGAGGTGTCATAAAATGCAAAAAACACACTGCGTGTAAATCCGAATGCTTTTATAGGCAATAGACAGACAATATAGACTTATCTTGACATCTGTAAGGTAGGGGCTTAAAGGTGTGTTCACGACCATGTAAGTGACAAATAAAACTACGGGAGTAGAAAAAAATAGTTGTGGGCGAAATAACTACCAATTTTTTCAACAATATGAGATTATTATTATTATACGAGTTGTTATATTAGGCAGCTATCATCATCAAGCAGTTTAATACAAAATTTGTCTATTTCTCGTACAAAATTAACGTTCAGTCCAAACCTCCATTTCAGTAATTGTTGTTCTATAGTTACCGCTATTATTTTCTATCGATTTCCTAAAAGCCTATTGTTGAGTAGAGACTTGTTTTACATGGGTGTTTTAGTATCGCTATAACAACTTTTTTAGTTAATCCAGTGTATCTAGAGTCGCAATTCTTGATGCTTGAGTAAATATTGAGTAGAGAAATGATGTAGCTTATTCAGCCCGTAAAGAGCTGGCCATAGTTTTGAAAAAACTTCAGCCGTTTTAGTACCTATTAAAACTGTGTACACAGCCTCTAAAGTTTTTTTCTATAGCTGTTTTACTAGCCTTTTGCGAAGGCTGCTAAATAGACTAAACGTTAATTTTAGTATTTATGACCGAGTCTCACCGGAGTTTATATTAAAAATTCAGTTGTTTTCTTCGTAACATACATAAACATAAAACCCCGAAGCTCATGATTTTATGCATCACTCACAATGGCACAAAGCTTTATTTTTAGCGCAAAACGCTTGACCCATAAAGAGAACAATACTCTAAGGTTTTTGTTCCACTGTCTATTGCCTGCAGAAACACGTACCCAATTTCTGAATTATAAATATATTGACATAGTGAGAAACCAATAGGTACTCGTCATACACTAAACAATTTTGTGCTAGATTATGGATATTTCTTTGAAAGGTTTTACATTGTTTGCAACTTTTATTGACGGCAACTTGCTTCTATTGCTTACTAAAAATTTTACTTTTACTAATATTTGAATCAGTCGATTATTTACTTCGAAAGTAAATTACAATCACCAATTAATTTTCAATGTTAATAAATCTACTTCTTAAATTGTCATTGAATTAGACTAAATTAGAATTAATTTTATTAGTAATACATATTTTTATTGTTATTCTATTCTTGACAAGTATAGTTACCAATTTTTACGAAAGAACTTTGGCAGTAAAGTTATAGATTAATCTTTATTAATATGAGGGTGAGACTCACCATTTTTCCAATAGTCTTAACGTCATACATATAAAACTCATTTCTAAACTGTTAAATTTAATATTAATTCTTAGAAATCGGCAACTATAGTTCGTTATGGAAACTATTAGTAAGAGCCTAGGGAGTGAGATACACAATTCCTCCCAACTCTAATACATATTGGTGCAGAAATCGATAAACATAGCAAATACAAGAATCCCGCTAGGATTTTATGTTCGTATTTACTCGGGAATGCCTCATTTCCCTGTTGTATGAGTTAGTAAATGGATATGTCGTCCGGGAATCTAGCTTTACTCTTTTAGTAATGTCGAAGCAAACTTGCAAATAAAAATAAACTTAAAAGCGGAAGTTGCGGTGGGATTGAATTTTGGTTTCATGTTTTGAAGAGGATGGGATTCAATTTGTTTTTAACTCATTTTCAAGAGAGAAAATAAAGCATTTCGAGTCGGAAATCAGATTTTTTTCAGGATCGTGTTCTCTACCTACTCGATAAATTCTGTGTAAAGGTAACAACTGTCAGTCAAGTCAAAAGGGGATACACGAAACTGGAATTTTAGCTGTTATGGTGCGTGGCGTGCTAGCTCTTGTGAATTGATTTGTTGAAAAAGAGGATAGCGTTCGTGAGAAAATAATTGAGATCCCAGGGTGCACGTGAAATAAACCTTTGTTACACTAATGAAAATAGTGCAATAGTGCCACGGAGAGAAAAATATGCAATTGAGAGGTATACGTTAGCGATTATCATCTTGGCTATACAGGGTGGCCCATTCAAATCGGTCAGTATGGAAAAGTCCGAAATTATAAGACATAAGAAGATTTGTTTTTAGGAACCATGTCACCGATTTTGATAAAAAGAAAAACTGCATTCATGCATTTGAAATAAACACTGTACCCAGCCAGGGAATCGAACCCGGTTGTTTTGAAAAAAATAACTTACACTGTTTCTATTCAGATATCGTTTGTCCAAGTTTTAAGCAGTAAATGTCTCTAAGAAACATGATGTCTAAAATGAACGGAATTCATTATTTTCACGTACTTAAATTTATTTTACCAGGTGTTTATTGTGTAAATTTTAAGAAAAAAAGTTTTTTTTGTCATATTTAGCAACGCAGTTTTTCTTTTTATCAAAATCGGTGACATGGTTCCTAAGAAGAAATCTTCGTATGTCTTATATAGTTTCAGACTTTCCCACACTGACCGATTTGAATGGGCTACCCTGTATATTATATTCAGAAGGGCTACCGTGATCTCTTAAATGCGATTCAGTTTAGGTTTGGCCTGTCAGTTTCTAAATATTACTATCGTATTTTAAACAACGACTGAAAATTTCAACCTAACGCCGCGACCACGACATCGGTCTAAGGCGACCGGCTTAGCGGAAAACGTATGGTGCTCCCTCTCGTACCCATATCGGCATCCCGCTCCAACTCATGGATTCGCTCGCCGCTGGTCACCTTAGACCAATGTCGTGGCCGGGGCATAAGGTCCGTTTTTTGTGTTACTGGCACTTAAATATACAACGAACAAATAATAGGTAAGGCTATTTTTGAATAGCATTATTCACGTTTACGTTTAGAACAACTGATGGCTGATTATAAAGTTTACTAGTCTTGATTGTTTCGTAGGCAGGGTTGAGCCAATCAAGAATTCCATCCTAAGCTATAATAGTATGAAAGTACTCACGATGAACAGTAAGACGAACCCGCCTCAGCATCGGTGGGTGCGTAGACACGTGGCAGCAGTAGATCCCCGAGTCTTGTACTTTCGCGTCTGAGAGAGCCAGCTTCCAGTTATCTCCCGCCAGGTCGACCCTGTACCTGTAGGGAGACAGCATTTAGTTCGTTGGTATGAAGGTTAGTTCGTTGGTTTGAAGGACTATAAAAAAAAAAACAACGTAATCAAAATTCAGGTATCTGCATATCTTAACCCCTCGTGTGTCGCGATTTTTTTTTCTAATAGTTTCCCCGTCACTGATCAGTGCTTAGACATACAAAGGGTTAAGCAGTTCTTGTCTTGTTATACCATATGCATTTTAATGATACAAAAAAGCTTCGTATAATATTTTTAAGAATTAGTATATTTGAAGCTGGCCAACATTTTTGAGAGTTCATTCCAAGGTCACATTGGTCGCATTATGGAGGAGTTTCGTTTCGGACACCGAGCTGAGCGGTCGCTTCCCAATTATCCTGCCGCTCCTTTAAGGCCCAATTGTCCCACGAAGACAATAGGCGCCGATACCAGATGTGCACGCAACATTTGGTGGAAGCGAATGCAACATTTTTGGGTGCTAATATTAGAGAAAGCCCTTGAGCCCAACTTTAAATTCTGCTTACAATTACGCGAATAGTGTTATCCTATGTATTCTAAAGTGCCGCGTCCATATAATATGTTCGTGTCTCAGTGAGTGTATGCAAGTGCGTGTTAGTGCGTTTGATAACCCGCGACATCGTGCGCAGCCGCATGCCTCGCGCGACCAGGCGCAAGCGTAGCGGATACAGCCGCATATAACACCTACTCCCTCAGCAAACTTGGTGAGATCGTTTTGATTTAGATTTTTTGTTGCAAAATCAAGGCATAACAGGACCTGAC
This sequence comes from Thaumatotibia leucotreta, assembly GCA_025490895.1. Lineage (NCBI taxonomy): Eukaryota > Metazoa > Arthropoda > Insecta > Lepidoptera > Tortricidae > Thaumatotibia > Thaumatotibia leucotreta. Next base: position 8,749 of record JALPQI010012917.1, on the reverse strand, counting down.
AAACTCAATCTCAACCTATCTAATCTAATCTTAAAATCTCCTCTCACCTCTCTAACTTAAATTAAAATTAAGTTTCAAATTTTAAAGTAAATTGTTATGTAAGTTTACATTGTGTAGGTGTTTAATACTATGTCGGATTATCATTTTCATGAAAAGTGTTCAATCAATGTGTATATGTATGTGTATGTATAATTATGTGTATGTGGTTATTTTAATCTTATGTCGGATTGTCATTTTCGTGAAAGTGTTCAATCGTACGAAAGTGCGCGTGATACGCGAATGTGAACTTGTGAAGTGTCCCACTATGTAAATACATTTATGTGTAAAACGTGTACAGAGTCTAGTGAGTGCGCGAACGTTCCCCAGTCGGACCCCACAGTTGCCAACACACTGCTGCAACGAGTTTATAATGAAAAAAGCATACAATTCAGGGGAGATCAAACCAATTAATTTTTTACTTTGTATAAATAAATTATTCGCCAAAAATTACTTAAGGCCTACATACATGTCGCAAATAGATGCAGCCCGAGTGAAAAAAAAATGTGCTGCTGATTTTAAGGGTGAATATGAAGTACCTACTTACACTATCGTGAGAGACTTAAACAATAAAAATAAACCCAAGTCTTGCACCTGCAGCTACTGAGGACGCGCGTGCCGTTTGGTTATCTAAGTGAATGCGAGTTTTATCTACCTACAGTGTTATTGTTTGCGTAATATAAAGAAACCCGTAGTGAAGTGAAGCGCAAGGGCTCCTGTTAACAGGAGTTCCTTACATAAAAAAATGGAAAGTACCCCAACGTCTCAAAACCTCACAATGTCTCAAAACCCCCCACTGTCTCAAAATACCACAACGTCTGAAATTAACCCACCGTTGTCTCAAAAACAACTGCCAAGCTCTAAAAAACCTGTTAGCTATGCAAACGTTACTTCGACCACTAGTTTCCCTAAGAAAGACCAAGCTATAATTCTCGACGCTGTTGATGGCATAACAATAAAAGATTATTTGGTCGCGTTGTCCTCTATTGTACCATCTACCACAATACGCTTTATCTCTCGGATATCAAATGCTCGCATATGTATATACATGGATTCCAAGCAAACCGCTGACAATTTAATAGACACAAAAAAATATGTTAAAATCGGAGATAAACAGCTGGAGATAAGACCATTAGTGACAAGAAATAAAAGAATCGTTCTGTCGAACGTATGTCCCGTCATCCCACATAACATTATCGAAAACAAGTTCGATGAATTAAATATAAAAATAATGTCTCCCATCACCTTCATGAAAACCGGTGTAACGGAACCTGGTTTCTCCCACATCCTAAGCTTTAGAAGACAGTTATATGTCACTCCCGAGGATGAAAAACATCTACCGGAATCATTCCAAGTAACCTTTGAGGACACTAATTATTGGATATATATCTCCACCGACTCCCTTAAATGCTTTACGTGCAATAGTATTGGACATCTTGCTAAAAACTGCCAAAAAAACGTGGCTCAAAACAATGACATTGATGCTCAAGTGGTTGCCGAGGAAATTAAAAATTGCTTCGAGAGGAATGATGATACCATTGCGCCGATGACACAAGGCATCAAAAGGAACCATCCATCTACAACGACTGAATCGTCAAAGAGTGTAACCCCGCTTCATCCTCCTCTACCGCAAACAAAACATATGGCATCGACTGAAATGGATTTGGATGACCTAGAAACTGATGAATCTCTTAGCAATGTGTCCCTAGAAGACAGTTGGACAGAAATAGAAGGAAAAAAGAAACTTAAGAAAAAAATGAAGGTTGATTCCATGGGTGAAGAACTGGTCTGGAAAGAAGTTGAAAAAGAAATGATCAAATTGGGTGAGAAAGTAAAGTTTCCATTAAATATAGATCAATTTAAAAGTTTGCTTGATAACACACGTGGCAAACAAAATATTAAAGAAGTAGTTTATTCATACTCAGACAACGTTAAGGATGTCATTATGATGTGCAACAGTCTTCATTGTAAAATGAACAAAAGCCTGAAAAACAGATGTTCACGCCTGTCACGAAAACTTCACGAAATCATAAATACGCTAGGAGTCTAATAGGGTTAAGAGTTAATATAATTTACCATATACTTGAGAAGAAGTATATAATATACTTGAGATATATATATATATATATATACATAGGTATACATATATATATATTCCGTAATTGTATACATTTTATATTAATTAAATTATAATTAGGTATATGATAATGGATATATTGCAATGGAATGTCAATGGATATTTTGCTCGTTTAGAAAATATCAAATTGTTGGTTAGCCAGTTGACTCCAACCTGTATTTGCCTACAAGAGACTAATTTCTCTTCTGATTATTGTGCTTCCTTGAGGGGTTTTGAACACTTCTTTAAAAACCGGTTACAAGGTAACAGAGCCAGCGGCGGAGTAGCAATTTTTGTGAAGCCCCATACATTTCCAGAACAAGTCCCATTAAATACTCATTTAGAAGCCTGTGCAGTCCAAATAAGGTTTCCCTTAAAAGTCACAATTTGTACTATATACCTCCCGAATAGTAGGCCTTTAAATGTTAATGAACTTAATGATCTCGTTAATCAACTTCCTCCCCCTTTCATTGTATTAGGCGACTTTAACAGTCATCATTTTAATTGGGGATCGGAAAAATGTGACACTAGAGGTAGATTAGTAGCAGATTGGCTAGACTCTCACGATAACATCGCATTGTTAAATACAGACCAACCCACACATTTTGATAGTAGTACTGGCCGCACCAGCAATATTGATCTAACAATAGCTTCACAAAATATTGTTCAATATTTTGAATGGAATGCTTTTGAAGATCTATGTGACAGCGATCACTTTCCGATTTTGGTTAAATCCTTAATTAATGACGTAACACCCAATCACCCCGGTATGATAAAAAAGTGGAAATATCAGGCTGCTGATTGGTCGCAATTTCAAGAAGAATTTGACAACAATATTAGTAAGTTAATTAATCTGGATCATCAATCTGATGCCACTATTAATGACATAGTTAAAAGTTTTTCTAGCTTAATTTTGGGAATAGCAGAAAAATGTATACCAATGTCTTTAGGCAATTGTAAAAAGAAAAACTCAGTACCATGGTGGAACGAAGAATGTAAAATAGCTACTAAAGAAGCGAAAAAGGCTCAAAGATTATATTATAAATTTGCTAGATTTGATCATGATTCTCAGTTAAAAATTGACTATAAGAAAAAGAGATCAAAAGCTAGAAGAATACTTAAAGAAAGTAGTCGAAATCATTGGGAAAAGTTTATTTCGTCCATTAATAGTCAAACGCCATTAGGAATTCTATGGAAAAAAATTCAAAAGATTAATAAGAAAAATATTAGATGGGATACAATTGTGTTGCAACATTTGGATGGAAATTTAAGTGCTGATCCGATTTCAAATGCAGATTTGCTGGCAGAGGCGTTTGCTTTAAATTCTAGTTCCACTAATTATATAGAAGAATTTAATGTTTTTAAAACTGATAAAGAATCGCAAAGTAACTTTGATGTAACTGACAACTCTAACACAATTAATAAAGATCTGTCCATGCACGAATTGGTTTCGGTCCTTACAAAATTGGGAAATACTAGCCCTGGACCAGACAATATCCCTAATATTATTATAAAACATCTTCCGTTAAGTGGTCTAAATTACTTACTCAAACTTTATAATTATATTTGGAAAAATCAAGTGTTCCCAGATAGCTGGAGAGAAGCTCTAGTCATCCCAATATTAAAACCTGGAAAACTTCCAAGCTCTTCCGGAAGTTATCGTCCTATATCTTTAACTTGCAACCTTTGTAAAATTTTCGAGAAAATAATTAGCAAAAGAATTAGATGGTTCTTGGAATCAAATGGCTTTTTGTCGCCTTTTCAATATGGATTCCGTCAAAATAGGTCGACGATAGATTGTCTAATGGGTATTGAGAATGAACTCCTAAACGCCCTAGCTTGCGACAATTCAGTAATAGCTGTTACCTTAGATATTGAAAAGGCCTATGAAATGGTATGGAAACACAGAGTTCTGGAGCTTCTTCAAAATATTAACATCAAAGGTAATATTCTAGCCTTCATTATGAACTTCCTGTCAAACCGGTCTATTAAAGTCAGGATTAATAATATTCTTTCAAAATCAATCTCTATAGAAAACGGTCTTCCTCAAGGTTCCGTGTTGAGTGTTATTTTATTTCTAGTGGCTATAAATGATGTTATTTGCGTTGTTGATAAACCTGTAAAATGTTTTTTATTTGCAGATGATTTAACAATAACTTGTAGTGGTAGAACTATTGAACCTACAGCAAAATTAATTCAAAACACTTTGAATAATCTTCAAAACTGGTGTAGTAAAACCGGATTTAAATTTTCTAAAACTAAAACAGAATTTATAATATTTACTAAAAACAAAACGCAGCATAAGACTATTGATTTATCGTTGAATGAACATTCCATCAAGGAGGTTGATAATGTTAAAATACTGGGATTGATCTTTGACAAAAGAATGACATGGAAAACACACATACATAAATTAAAATCAGAGTGTGTTAATCGTTTAAACATAATTAAAACATTATCCTCTCTTTCTTGGGGCTCTGACAGAAATTGCCTTTTACGCACTTATCGTAGCATTATTAGACAAAAAATTGACTACGGTTCAGTCCTGTACGATTCCGCAAATATCGGAGTGTTGAACACACTTGAAAGTGTACAAAACACGGCCCTGAGACTCAGTATTGGTGCATTTCGTACAAGTCCTGTTAATAGTATATTGGCAGAGGCCGGTGAAATGCCACTGAAATACCGGAGAAAAGTACTTTCATTACTTTATGCATCAAAAATTTTATCGCGCCCTGATTGTCCTACATATAATGATTTCAACAAGCAATCTGCTACTGACGAGGAATTTAATTTTAGACCGAGTTTGCATCAACCTTTCAAAATTAGAGTGGCAGCGTATCTAAAAGAAATAAATCTTAACTTCCCTGCATTATACCCAATAAAATTACTTGATGTTCCTCCTTGGGAACAGCTTCAATTACCGATAAACCTAGAATTAGCTGATAATAAAAAAAGTGATACTGCACCACATATTTACACAAATTTATTCAAGGAACTAAATAACAAATTTGAAAACTGTCAAACTTATTACACAGATGGTTCAATTATTAATGGCAAATCTGGATGTGCTGTAGTATCCAGTAACAATGAATACCGTTACAGACTTCATGATTTTAGCTCGATCTTTACTTGTGAAGCGATAGCAATTCTTAAAACTTTAGAAATCATTGAAAAAGACTCTAACCTAGTTAAACATGTTATTTACACTGATTCGAAGTCGTGTTTAATGGGCCTTCAGAATGATCTAAATTCTCATCCCCTTGTTTTGCACATTAAACAGAAAATAATAAATCTTTTGGAAACTAATTTTAGAATTGAATTAATCTGGGTTCCCGGACATCAGGGAATAATTGGGAACGAAAAAGCAGATATCGAGGCCAAAAACGCTACTGAAAATCAACAGATAGACGATTCAATACAATGCAGCTACCCTGATGTCAAAAAACATATGAAATCAGCAGTTAAAAAAAATTGGAACAATTACTGGAAAAGTAGCAACCAAAGCAAGTTGGCAAGTGTTAGAGAATCAATCTTTGAAACTCCGCCCATACCTTTCACTTGTAGAAGAGATCAGATTGTTATAACTAGGCTAAGAATAGGACACACAAACCTTACCCATTGCCACCTTATTACCAAGAATGATAAAAACAAATGTGATAAATGCGGTTTGGAGTTAACTGTTAACCATATTTTGATTGAGTGTTTAGCATATAAAAACGAAAAAGAAATATGTAAGCTGCCTAAAACCTTAAAAGATTGTTTGAATGAAGGATATTTACATGTACTTAGATTTATAAAATTAATAGATTTATATAAAAATATTTAATTTCATCCGTGGTCGCTAATGACCTTGTTGTTAAAAAGCGACCTTAAATAAATAAAGAAAAAAAAAAAAAAATAAACCGGCCTAAATTGTCATCATAAAACATTTTGAATAGGTCCCGACATTTGCGAGATACAAGCCTGGCAGAGATAAGGCTTTTTTAAGAAAGTGGTAAAAAAATCTATAAGCAATAAGCAACCCCTAGGGGATATCGTAAAAATCCACAAAACAGTTGCGCTTTTGTTGACCAGATGTTTGCATACGATTTAAGTACACGTGTAGGCCTGTTAAGCATGTCCATTTTGGTAAATTCATTTTGTATTCGTTTATAAATTTTGGGGAAATGTCTGAATCTAATGTAATGTGTGTGCCATACAAATATTAAGTGTTTTTAATTTTATAGTGGCCAGTGAGTGAATTAAAGAGAGTGTGAGAATACAATATAAACGTTCCTTGTAATAGTGAAGGACGCTGCGGCACGCGGCAACTAAAAATTTAGAAATGTATCCCTTTTTTGGGGTATAATGCAACAATTTGTCTATTGTGATACAATACTGGTTAAACGTTATTACTAAGAGTTAGTGAATTGAATGTTTCGTCGGTGTACATGTGGGTAATCAATCTATTATTAGCCAGGAGGTTGATATTTAGATATCGACAGACCCCCAACAAGAATGGAAGACGGTGTTAGAAAGAATGCTGGCCCACTCTGGGGGAAAAATAGGGAAGACCTGTACTCTACGTTGTCCTGTTGTACTGTACGTTGCTACTGATGATAGAGAAAAAAAAACAGTATTGAAGTGTACCGTAATGGCTGTGACGAGCGATGTATCTCGGACAAGTTAAAAACTATATCGACAGCTGTTTAATATAGGTATATTTAAGTGTGAGTAATAGTGGTGTAGTAGTTATGGTTTTAATACAGGACAGATACAGACAAACGCGCTTGTGAAAAGAGTCACGCGCCTGGAACAAACAACGACAGCAGATAGTTCATCGCACCTGAAAATACTTGCATCAAAATGGAAAACGTTAAAATAATTTATCATGTATGAGATGTAACAAATAATCTTATGGCCGTTAGTCAACACTACGTTCAAGAAAAGTCTCGTGGTTTTATGCAGCTAAAAGAAAAAACGATCGGAACAAGGATTATGTAATTTATGTTTACTTCACATACACATGTCATGATATGCTTCAATTTCAAGATATGCTGGATATATCAAAAAGATAAAAAAGTACTGGAAGATCATGAAAGAAAAATGGGGTTGGGGGGCACAATCCAGTCACATATTTAGTATATCTATATATTACACATCAAGTATAGTATCTATCTCCCTCATGCTGGCTTCACGATGCCTTGTATTCGGGTCGGCTCCACCTCCTGTCTCTCCTACTATCCTGACTACAAACCCTACACTCCGTCCTATCTACTTGGTGCTCCGGTGTCTCGGGCAGGTTGTTGATGCCTGCGGTGGGGCGGCGGACGTTGGTGCTAAACGAGTAGGTGTGCTCGAGTAACCGAATTGCTTTAGTGTTTGAGGTTCAGTCGGTGTGGTGTGAAACTGACATTCACCATCGACTCGGTACCACTTATGGTGAGGCAGGACGGACATGCGAACACCATATGCCATTTTGCACTAACACTTCCTCCCTCTCGTAGTCACCTCTTCCGAGTCCTTGCAGCAGAACTGCTGGCTGGAGTGGCCACTAGTATCAGTATCAGTATCAGTATCAGTATCAGGTCACATTGGTCGCATTATGGAGACAACGCCTGAATCGAAAAAAAAATGTCCTATTCCATACATTTCTCCAGCTGAAATTATGGGACTTTATATGGTACGGCTTTTTTTTCACGATTTGAGTGTTGAAAAATTCATCAAAATTAGGTAGGTACCTCAAAGTAAAAACCTCTAGAATTTGACCAGGGATTAATAAATTACGTGGTAGAAAAATCAGTACAAAAAATTTAACACAAGATATAATGTCTTATTTAATAAACAACTTTATGGTATCCAAATTCACTAATATTGTAAAACTGCCAAGTTTGCCTAAATCAAGATCCCTGTAAGCTTTTATGATGTTGCAGTGTTTAATCGTTTGTTGTGGTTGCCATCACGTTCTAACAAGTATGCAAGTGCCAAAGTGACGAGTAGCATCATAAACGGTAAAGGAGTGACCATCTGTCAGAGTTCGTATTTTAGTCAAAAGTAGATTTTTTCTGCGGGATTTGTTTATGTTTAATCAAGAAAATAAGCAGTTTACGACAGAAATGCCCTTTTAGGTTAGAGAGTTGTAGGTAGATAAGACAACTAAGAATGAATGAGCTTAACCTCAGATCCAATGGGAAACGCGAAATGGATTACGGTCTTACGCCTACGTAGTATTTCGTTCTCTATGGCCCAATAACTTTCGTTTATATTACGTATTATTATTAACGCGTTGAGCGCATAAGCTGTGGTAACCCAATATCTGGACCTCACCACAAATCTAATACCTCGACGCAAATTGACGAGGGTCAAAAATTCACGAAGGTTGGCATTAAACGTGCTGACGTGTAGCCACATTGGCATTACAGACAACATCAAATTTTATTGAGCCTTATTAAAATAACACTCCAGCTTTATTGTGCTACAAATGCGTTGAGGGATAGTGGGTATATAATATTAAAGGTGCAAATCGACAGTAGACAGTCATAGTCATCATACGACAATACAACTAATACATAGGAAGCTTATTTAAATATTAAATTGTGTAACAAATTGATGAAC
>JALPQI010012916.1:0-40447 GCA_025490895.1 Thaumatotibia leucotreta | reverse complement strand
ACTACAAATGTTTTTTGAAAAGAGTTGTCCCGCTGAGTTTCTTGCCGGTCCCAATTTTGGGATACCTTCCTAACAATACAATCATACAAAGGAAGGAAATACTTCTCAGGCAGTGGCGTAGGGATAGAACCGGCGTAGATTATTTATTTTGTCTCTTGTCTTCATTCTGAAAATATTTGTAATGAATAACTAGCTTAATTTGCAAATTTTGTATGTACATCCACCCTTAAAATTTATTGTCTGTGGTTTAGTAATTTTTCTTTGGTGGGTAGTTTTGTGCTTATCTTTCTTATTTTGATGGAGGTAGATCTATCAAATTTCCTCCATTGTCAGTCATCCGCAGACCACGAACCCTGTAAAGTGTTCGAAACGTCGGAATGAAGTTAAAATTAGTTAATATACGCGAGTTTATCCGTTTTCATAGTTTTATTTCATAAATTATAGAATTTAAAATATGTACAATAACTACTCAAAATAATATTTGAAAAGCAGTATACGGTGCGATCCGTCGGCCCCGATCACCGCATGCGATTGATTGGACCCAACAGACCGCGTCGGTCGTCTAATACCGCTTTTTAAAAGTAAAAATTTGCAAAAAAGAAGAGGCTTAAAAAAAAAAGAGGTGTCGGTGTCGTATTTGACTTGTGTTTTGTTTCAAAGACTTTTTGAGAAAAGCATTATACATACCTCGGCCATGAAGTGACGGGTTGCCGTCCGAATACTATATTCGGCCGGCAACCAGTCACTTCCCGGTCTCGGTAGTAATGTACTATTATGGAATTATCTAAAGTAAAAGATTTATGTCATGTGTGCACTGTTTTAGTTTATTTTTGTTTTCAAAACGTGATTTTCTTTAGTAGCTTTTTATTGGTTGTCAGTTTATCTACTGTTAATTATAAATTAGCCATAGACCCTCAACGCCTAATTAATTTTCCTAATTGATTTTTGGCTTATTTTTCTACGCTTGTACTATTTTTTATAACTTGCTCCAGAAAGCAGACTCCTTGCCCAACATTATTTTCAGATGTAAAACAAATGTTATTTCCTCAGTTATTATTATGTTAGCTGGTTTATCTTTTTTCTGTACACAGCTTTATTCGATCAGTTTAATTACCTATAAAATATAAAGATCTCCATTTTCATATTTATTTTTTGAATGACACCCATATAGGTTTTTGTGAAGGTATTATTCTTCTATGAACTTGCAGAGGAGGCTCCTCACCCGCCATTACTGTCATATATGAAGCGAATGATATTTCCTTTCAGCTATTATTGTGTTACCTAAATCGCGATACAGCGGCAAGTGTCTGATCATGTACAACGAATACACGTACTACTGCAAGCAGCAGTGCAAAAAGACTTTGCACAACTGGTACAGTACACTGCTGCTTGCAGTAGTAGGTACGTGTAATACACGTAGTAACTGTTCAACTCACAACTGCAGGGGATGTAACCCCAATTAATAAAGTTGTATGAGGATTTTAGAATAAAAGGTTTTGTTACTGAGCATACGCACCCATTTGGCGGGTGCCAAATATTGTTTACACGAAGGGAAATGCATCAAAATTTAATATCGGTCATATTTAACTGGGGCATTTTAGTTGAAACATGATTCGATAACTAGTCTAGGTGTTGTTTACAAAAAAAAAAACAAATTATATTTTGGTCAAATACATTTAATGCCATATCAAAATTGTACTTTATTTTTAACACCAAAAACTATTTATGACTTTGAAACATAGACGATAACGAATAAACGATTCCCGTTACAATCATTTGATTATCCGTATTCTTCTGCATTATTATAATAATATTCTTGATCTAGGTTTAGTAATGTGTATAACATGTGTTTTTTTTTCAGATCAAATCAACCACTACTTCAGCGTACTTCCCACTGGTCACTATCTCCTTCATATCGGCGAGTATACATACTCTTCCAAAGCAACAGATCTGAATACTTCAAGTACATGGTACTGCTCAAAACGTATTCGTAAATTATGTCGTGCTGCTGCCAAAGTGTTTAACGGACAGATAATTTCTATCAGAGGCAAACATTGTCACTGAGAATGAAGTCGTATATAAGAACTTGGATTCTTCGAGGTATACCTTTACATCCGCGTGTGTTTCTCTTGATGTGGTATCTATGGAGGTAGAGGACATATTATGCAATTTCGGTACAAAGCAAGAAACTCATGTTGTTCGCAGCGCATAGCGCTACAAGGGAGCTTAGCACAGGAAAAAGGATCTCATCAGCGTTCTAGTTGGTTGTGCATTCTTCATTCATGAGAAAACACATAAAAAGATGTTTGCTTAAAAAGTTTTCCTACAGAAGATTCAAGAAAAATACTAACATCTGTCTTTTCGACATCAATGAATAAAACGATGAACGTCGTTTTTATATTGCATGAATCCTTGTTGAAATCGATATTAACCTTTAGTATATGTTACCGTCAAGCAGTTCAATCAAAATTTAACTTTGACGGATATTGCGTAAAGTCAAATTGTAATGGAGCAGATTTGCTACTAAGCATACGAAAGGTTAAGAGACGTGAATTGACATGAATATTTAACTTTGTCCAGATTTCATTCCGCACACGTTACAATGATCATACGGATGCTTAGACAGATAATTAATATAAAGATATAAGCAAATACCGTCCGTTTAGCGACTAAGTGTATCGATATATGTATATTGCCGGCTACATATTTTATCGCTACTGAGTGATGTATGAAAAGGAGAAGTGGACGTGCAACAACTGCGTTTCCTCATCTTCCCTGACTGTATTTGGTATCGCTGAAGTATAGGGACAAAGGGACAATCATCTCCGTGATATTTCCGTGGAGAGGCAAATAAGTGAAAGGCGGATTTGAACTGGCGACGCCCTGTTAACTATTAGAATTTTAGAATGTAGGAAATTATTCTGGGCTACAGATGCAGAGAAAGCGGCAACAAAATGTAAGTGGGCCAACCACGATAGTGTAAAATGCGGATAAGTCAACGTTCAATACATTATTTGTGGTGTAAGTCAAAAATCGTACAAAATCTGTACCTACATTATATGTCGTTATTATTTTATATTATAATTATTTTCAATGAATTCAAAAAGGCATCTTTATTTTACGAGTATCTTACTAAATTAAGTAGACTATGCACTAGATAAATATTAACTCCAACAATACTTTCAGTGTACTACACGAGATCTCAACGCGGCAACAAACTGATTTACATTGACGGCTTCACGTACTACAGTTACCGAGTGACCGGTGCCAAGGAGCGATGGAAATGCACCAACCACCGCTGTGGTGCATTTATGACGATTATTGGAGACCAAGTTGTGAAGTTCGTGCCCAGACATACTCATGTGGCTAATATATGTGCGAGAGACAATGTGTGGAAGGCCAAATTGCATTGGGTAAAGTGAAAAGTCTTTAAAAGCAGCTATTGAATGTACCCACTTGTTTATGCTGGTATAAAGTCTATGCAGCTCATAACAATTACTTTTTTCCTGTGTGATACCTACATTATTTTAAATACACATTTTTTGGTGTGATTTAATGTGATCATTTTTATAGAAAATAATTGTGCATTTTAGTAGTATAAATGATTTTTGTGATTTATTAAACACAAGAAGTTTTTGCAGATCTAACTAATTATTTGAAGCATATTTCAACATTTCATTTATCTATATTCCCATTCTAGTGATTATTTGTAGTCGCGATTATTTTATTTTTACGAGTTTAAATGGAAAGTCAGTGGTGAAATGTTTTTCATTTGTAACTGTACTTTGTAACTCGTATTGTCAAATGAATTTATTTTTATTATTGTGATACATATTGATTGTTTTTAAAAGCGATGTTATTTCGTGAATACAGTCATTCACCTCTCGATGAACGCATTTATATGCCATTCATATTTTTTACCTAATCACATATCTGGTATTTCTTTTCTCGCTGGTTTGACAAATCTGCTAAGCCCTGAAAAAAAAATTGGAATCCGACGGAAACGGTAGATAAATATCATTATCATTTTCAGCCGTTAATCGTCCACTACTTGGCCCGGTTCTGTGCTAACCTCATCCAAAAGTGACACGCACTCTTTGAATATCGTCCACCCATCGAGCCCTGCGCTCCGATAAATAACATTTGGTAGAGTAATAACAGCGGTCCGAGAAGGCAAAATGCTTTCCGTTTAATAAATAACAACAACACAAAATAGTGTATTGCCCCAGATTCATTCCTAACTAGCCCTTAAGTTAATTATTAGGATGCAATATAATTGTGTTTTAAAGGCACCGCTCTAAAACACGATATCATGAACGAAAACTACGTAATTAACATGCTCAAAACTTACATCAGATAGTGAGTATTGACATAAAAGAGTTACTTAGAGGTACGGAAGTCTTGACGTGATTGAATATTATCGAGAACGTTCCTGATAGAAAATAAACTGCTACATTTAAGTACCTTTTATTAGATATTACCCATATTATATTCCAGCTTTAACATTTCCCAATTCGTGAAAGGGCGAGGCGGCGCCCTGGTACTGGTGCTGGGCGGGTTCCGCTTCCGCAAGACGTACGCGCGTGAGCGGCGCGTGCGCTGGCGCTGCACGTCGCACGCGCGGCACAACTGCAAGGCGGCCGTCCACACGGAGGGCGCCACGGTCGCCGCCTACAACGGCCACCACACCTTCCCTGCTGAAAGTGCTGAGGGTGTTTAGGAAGTCTTTGGAGCAGAATGTTCAGTTGAAAAAAAACGTATCTAAAATATCAAGCATTACTTTACAAATAATCTGTTTTTGATGTTCTTTTTTGTATTAAGATGCCAATATAATTACTTTGACTGTATTCATACTACGGTGCGTTTACCAAAAAAATGCTGAATACCTGACGAATCACGTTTTGTGTAACGAACGAATTTTGTAGAATGGGGGGTAGAATGAGTGAATGCTCGTTTGGTCTAAATGCACCTTTACCGATCTTGACGTAGGTACAGTCGAGGAATTTAATTTCCTACCCATTTCGTACCTTGTCACCGTGACAATCAATATGAAAGCTGCTAGGACTGTCATATTATAGCTACTATGACAAGATACGAAATGGGTAGGAAATTAAATTCCTCGACCGTACTTGGGCTCATTCGAATCAGAATCACGAGCTGATTCGACCTGGATAATAGAGAATAATTACGTCATATGATTTAGGCCTATTTCTGACCCCCCTATCACCCATGGTGATATTTGGTGATATTTTCAGGACCCTGCCCCTCCCCCCAAACCAATATGATATTTTGTCCGACGACTCCCCTCCCCTATGGTGATAATAGGTGATTATTTCTTGAGTGTATTATCGTGTGAAACGTCCGTATACCACGCTAAATTAAAGAAAGCTTCATGACTTGAAACTACGCAAATAAATACGCTACTCGCTATAGTCACTATTGTTAAAAAATATCCCATTTAATCATTCACATTCTTCCAGTATCCTTCGTGACGTCACAAAAGGGGAACCGCATGCTAAAACTGAACGGGTACACGTACTACAAGCACTCGTCGTCGGCCCGCCGCGACACGACCCGCTGGGCGTGCTCCACACACTACGCGAAGGGCTGCAGGGCGCGGGTCGTGATGGTGTACAACAACGTCGTGTCGGTGCGAGACGCGCACACGCACCCGCCCTGTGTGGCCAGTGTGCCGTCCAAGTATCCTTACAATCTCATCTCCATAACTAAGAAAACATCGAGCTAGAGGGTTTTTGTAGTCGTAAGCTTGTAATTATATTTTTACCGTTTGGTCTTTAGAGATTTAAATGAGGATTTACTCAATTTTATTGAATGCTTACTCGTTATCTTTTGACTGAGTGAAGTAAGCGTGAACGACAAAGTCAACTTGCATTGTGACTATTAACGAAGTCAAGTCAACGTTTCGATGGTTGGTGCGTAACTCAGTTGTTTTGAACAAATTGTTTGGTAAATTTACGTTAAATTATTTTATAACAAAATCAAAATTTCCAAGTATCACGTAAGTAAATATTTATATAAATCCATGACTGTTTTGTTTTGTCTCTGTACATTTGATACAGAAATTAAAGAACATTTATAAAAAATTGTTATAAAACATTAAAATACGTATGTTACTTGGCGTTACTGGTTTTTACAAGTTGATTAATTTATAACACAGATCTTTTAAATACAGTGTGTAAATCTAATACGGGCGATCAATTAAACCAGGCATGGGATTCATCAGTGTAATCATGAATTACAAGGTTTGTTTAAAGTTACTTTTAATTATGACCCCACAGAATTTTTTTAAGATTATCGGAGCAGCAATGTAGGTACGAACATTTGTTATTGTTGATATGGCAGTTATGTCATCTGCTTTTGAAATTAGCTGTCAACGAGTGTTTAACTCACGTATGTTGCTCTACATTGCGTGCCGAATTATTTTGTATGGAAAATTTTGTTGCTCTAATTTTAAGTAAAAGTTATTTGAATGTACTTATTATGTCGTAAACTAACACCCGTTAAGAGCTTCGCCCGTATTAGACTTACGCCCTGTATATGACGTAGCTATTCTCTAATATAAGGTAGGTCTGCAATCCCCTTAGTCGACTCATACGACATCCACGACACTGGAAGAGGTTGGGGTGGTGTTAAATGTATTTTTACTACCGTCACCACATGTTTTAAAACATACATACACTTCGTTGTAATTTAAGGCGATGGAATCACGGCGGAAGCAAAAATGCCTATGTTGGGCGACACCGCTCGTTTTTTAGATTACATAATATTAATTATGCTAAATATGAGTTTACACGATTACCAATAAACTATTTATAAACAAGCAGCAACACTGTTAGGTTTTTGAAGCCTCAATGGCGAACTAAACATTTATTGTTTCGTCATATTATACATATGTTTCAAATTACAATAGCTTGCATTACTAAATTCGTCACTGTTTCAGTACGTATATGAACAAATATAATTATAAATAATAAGGAAAACAACTATTTGTAATAATTATGATTGCTATTTATAATATTTTCGTACCGGTACCTAGATATTCCTGTTATAAAAATAGTTTTTAATGTTTTATAGTGATAATACATTTGTATAAAAATACTACCAACCTTTTCTCAATCACATGTTGTATTACTTAAATAGTTCATATTTATAACTATTCCATCCCCATATGTTTTTGTTTCAGCTGTAGAAGTTATTTTCTCTACAAACTCTAGAGGAAGTAGGATCCTAACCGTCGACGGTATTAGATATAGGAAGAGCTCGAAAATCAATAAAAAGAAACAAATTCATTGGAGATGTACCACGCACGACAAGTATGGATGTAAAGCTATAGTTATAACTTACAATGACGAGATAGTGTCTATGAAGAACGCCCATAGTGAAATGCCGCACGATTGGTATTCTTAAGAGTATACCTTAAAGTTAGAAATTTAACTTCGGGCTGTGGCTAATAAAATATTGTTGAAAAATTGTATATTGCCCTCGTGCAGTCGGTTCTGGGGTATGGCAGTGTTGTTTGGGGTGCAGCTGGCAAAACTCGTATGTTAAAATTGGAGAGGGCCCAAAGATCTCTGTTAAAGGTTGGTTGGTTGTTGTTTGGCATATGTAAACAATTCAGATACCCAAGGAGTCTGTTATAAAGCAGTGGCAACCTACTATCTGTTAGACAACTATATGTATTTTTGATAGTTAAAAAGTAGCGTAAGATAGCTTCATATGATGAAACCAAACATATTAACAAGGGAATAACTCCTTAATGTATAAAAAACGCAGAGTGGCTACTGCCAGAATGCAACAATAATAATATGACTATGTAATTGTATAACAAAATTAATAAAAATGAAGTATGTACCCGTTATAAATGCATAAATCAGCATCCGGGTAATATAACTTTTCTATCAGGGTAATATATCCTTACAACTACTCTCTCTCACACTCACACATACACAATTACCAGGGATCGGAAGAAGTCTCTACTGTTAGGAAGAGAGTTATATTTTCAAAATGAGGGGCGTTTGTCCGATCCTTGACAATTACACACAAGTACATACAGTCGCACACGCATATACAAATAATTACTTACTTTTACATTCAAATTCAGTTTAAAATAAATTAAAAGCAAGCATGAATATCATATGTTTTGTAAATTCAACACCTAATATTAGAACTAGGATATATTTTGGCTCAGACGGTCTGTCTGACTGACTGGGTGAGGATATTGTCTTTTGCAACATAGGTTTACTCCTAGAACAGAAGTTATGGATTTTTCCACTCAGCGTTTGCTATTTTTTCTTAAATAAATGAATTGTATTTAATTTAAATTATTGTAGAGAGTTACCCGTTTTTTAAATTTCAGTATTTAATTAGAATATATCACTTGTGATGACGCAGGTTGGCACCGCAATCAGTGTACTAAAGAGGACTACAGCATCAATGAAAAATTCCCTTAAAAAATCTCAAAATTGAGATACCATTGTCGATTTTCTACTTGTAAACTTATCTAACACTAATATTACATTTCCATTCCAAAGTAACATTTTATGTTATTCATCCTTTGTTTAGACTAGAGGCGCTGTGTAATTATTAAAGGAGTCCCTTCAATGTGGTAAATGTAGGTACATTAGCGTAGTGCTAGTTAATTGCATTTTACTTTTTAAGTCTGTTATTGTCTTTTTGAAATGTATACACCTAACTGCCTACTAATGTAGGCAATTCATAGGGATATGTGCCAGCCCCTAAATTAATAACATATGCAGGTATATTATTTTATGATATATTGGTACAATCCCATATAAATTAGCTTAATCGCGCGGTAAGGTTTAAAACTTTTGTCTTATTGACTGTTAAGTTAAGTTTTGAAGATGGTAAGATGTTTATTCTTTAATTTCAGAACTTTACTACTCTACTAACTCAAGAGGTAGTCAGATTTTGACATGTTACGGTATCAAATACAGAATGGATTCCAAAAACGGGGATAAGGTCCGCTGGCGATGCACCACGCATGCAAAATACGGTTGTAAGGCTGTAATTGTAACTGTTCAAGACGTGATTGTTTGCTTTAAAAATCAGCATAAAGAGTGTGACTAAGATTTCAAAGTAATTTACATTATATAATATTACTCAGTGTTTGTAGTAGGGTAGTAAAATCGTAATATTTAATCAAATCAAAAATGTGTACTTATAATACGTGGCTTACTCGCCGCAAATGTATCATGAGAAAATCTAAATTTAACCTTTTAACCGCCATATTCTGATATGTGAGACAGTAAATATCAAGCTCAACTCGCCGGAGTCTGATAAATAAGAAATAAAACACAGGTCAGCTTTGGTTTTTATATTGTAAAAATTAGTCCCTTTTAAATGCAAGCTCTTCGCTTCCACGGTCTACTAATGCGATTCAGCTTAGGACGTAATCAGAATCGCCATGTGTCAGTTCGATATAGTAACTGTCAAAAACTGACAAGTGGAACCTAAACTGAATCGCATTTAAGAGGTCATGGTAGTCGCCTAGATCTGTGCAGTGGCGACACAGGCATGCTGGATGGAAAATTCACGGCGGTCAAAAGGTTAATTTCCATCTAAATACCGCCTATGGCACTGGTCTCACCGCAATCTACTAAGCTATGAACTACTCGCCCGGCGGTGATAGCTGATAGCTGGGCGAGTATCGCCGTGTCTCTTTTTTTACACGGGAGTCCGTATCTTTTATTCGTGGTTATAGCCGATAATTCATAGCTTAGTAGCTCGCGGTGAGACCAGTGCCTAAGAATCTCAAATAAATGTAAATCTGCGCTAGTTATCACCGTGACGGTGTTTATAGAGAGTTGACGTATTTTTCGTAACTAAACAAAATGAGAGTTTTTTGTTTATTGTTTGTCGTTTCTTTATATAAATATATTTTAAATAGGTGAATCAGTGAGGACGGCTACATTTTTACATTGTATCGGGAGATTGTTCGACAGTATTAAATTCTGCCGATTTTTGACAATCGAGCGTTTGAATTCTTCCACTTAGCCTCAAAAGCAATGAATTTTTTTTTGAAAAATATTAGCGATAGTTATTGGAAATGACAAAGTACTTGCCATTAAAAGGTAAAAAAAATAAAGTTATTTTGTTGACTACTATTTTCAAGCGCTTGAATCTCAAAACCATGGACAGGACCATAAATCTACTGGTATGAAAAAAGCTAATCACAATGATTTCTTCCTCGCATCCTTCTTGATTTTTCCAAAAAGTTAAATGTCCATTTTTTATGGTTGGTATTTTAAGACCCGTTTCGCGTAAATGAGCACAGAGTTCGGTCACAGGCTGCCCTCATTGATCCACTTACTCTTTCCACCCTGTATTACTTTACTACACTTATTTTTATAATTTAGGTGTTGTTGTTTCATCAACTTTAAACTTTTTGCTTTAAGTTCTTTGCTACTACAATGTCATTATTTTCAGAGTATTCTGGAGAGTATTTTTTCTCCATAAACCAAAGAGGTAACCGAATCCTAACATGCGGCGGTATTAAATATAGAATCAACTATCAGAATAACGACAGAATTGTGTGGAGATGCACCACGCACGCCAAATACCGATGTAAAGCCATTGCCAAAACTGTAGGTGACGTTCTACTTCACGTGGATACTACACACACAACTACAGAGAGTACTGAGTATAACTCATTAGTCTCATTATTACTATAGTTAACAATTATTATTAATACAAAAAACTTCTGACCTCGCTACTGTGTATGATTGTGCGCAATAAGAAATAAATCAACTTAAATTAAATCCCTGTGTATATATTTATAGTATTTTATGCAACCCTTGTTCAAGAGAGGTCAAAAAAGGTGAGTGGCATGGGTAACAATTTGAGGCGAAGCCGAAAATTGTTATTAAAGACGCCACGAGCATTTTTTGACTTAGTTAAACAATGTTGCATACAATACTTTTTCTACGACAACACATTTATTTTCAAATAAAATTGTAAATTTGAGAAATATTCTTATTCAAACACAATTTTATTAATCATCAAGGTAGGGCGGGAGACGTCAAAATTAAAAAAGAAAGCTCCTCTATGGTTTACTGTTCATCAGAAATGACATTTAAAATTAGGTTGGCAGCCATGTATTTCATTAAATCTTGTATACACGAGGTGTCTTAAAATGCAAAAAACGCACTGCGTGTAAACCCGAATGCGTTTATAGGGAATAGACAATATAGACTTATCTTGACATCTGTAAGGTAGGGGCTTAAAGGTGTGTTCACGACCATGCAAATGACGAATAAAGGTAAGGGAGTAGATAAACGTATAAAATATAGTTCTATTAACTCACTCACTATCAATATCACTAATTGCAATATCCGTCATATAACTATTTACTAAATGGACCACTTATTTTATTCCATTATTTTTCAAACATACGGACATAACATAATACAATTAAAAAGTTCGCGAATTGGGTAAGTAATCACCATTTTAAAATGTTTATTGAGAAATCTTAATAAATACCTATTACCAATACCATTTTAATAGTACATTACTATTCAATTGCGAAACAAATGAAGTTCAAAACGAGTGGTGACGGAGTGGATTAAAGCACGACCGAAGGGAGTGCTTTAAATCGACACGAGTTACGAATTTTGTTTTCACACGTGTATCGTAGGTACGGCGTTTCGCCGAAGATTTCGTCCTGACTTAAAATGAACCATTACTCGCACTAGCGCGTCTACCTACTACTGAAAAACGTCGTACGTCGGCGGGTCGCTAGTAATATTATATCCTCTCAACTGTGGGAGACCCAGAAATGGCTTCGTTTTTTCTATACCGCGTCTGTGGCAAACCCAAGATTGGCTTCATAAACTATTCGTATATATACGACGAATATACAGCGAAACATGTATTTGTCTCGCTTTAACCTATTGAAACGTAAAGCAAGACAGATAGCAAGAGGGAATTTGAACGTAAGCCGTTGAAAAAATAACGTGCTGTTGTTAGTCGAAAACCGCCGCCAACGGGGAAGGCTAGTTTACGAATTTGGAGGAAAAAAGGAAAGGAGTCCAATTCTTCCGGATCGGGGACTATCTTTTACTATCTACTTAATATTTAATTTGTTGATACTTACGGAGGGCTCAACTATTGTTTTCTTTTTTGGTAAGAAATCTAATCTCAAATAAAGAAATTGAGTTAATATGAATCTCAAAATGGTTTTCGTGTAAATAAGTATAGAATAGAATAGAATCTTTAGAATAGAATCTTTATTTGCTTAGAATAAGTAGCTACATCGGTGTCCATAGTTGGTAAGCGACAATAAGTATCTTATTCTGCTATTTGTACCTAATGTAATACTAGCATGCAAATACATAACTTAAATATTACTAAAATACTAAAATATCTTCAGACAGGAAATCCTTTACGTTATAATATTGCTTTTCACTTAAGAGTTTGGTTACTTGATTTTTGAATCTATTTAAAGGTAGTTCTTTTATACATTTTGGCAACTTATTAAATATTTTCATACACATAACAAAACAGTGACTAGAGTACAGACAGTTCTGGGAATGCAATCATGAACTAACCTTTCAGGATTTCTTTGGATTCTAGTGGAAGCTGTTCTAAATAAATACATATGTCTCTTAACAAACATGCAGATTTTTAGTATATATAAGCAGGGAAATGGTAAAATTTTTAGCTTTTTGAAGAGCGGTTTGCATGATTTGTAATTAGCCAGCCCGAATATAGCACGCAAACATTTTTTTTGTGCAACAAATGCTGTGCTAGAATAATTACAATTTCCCCACAAAATTAAACCATATCTTAAAACTGAGTTTACATATCCATGATACGCGGCTAGAGTAGCTTGTAATCCTGCTGTGCGCCTTAACTTACGTAATACAAAAACAAAACTATTAAGTTTGCTGCGCACCTTATCAATATGCGTTTGCCAGTCCAAATGTTTGTCTAACATAACTCCCAAAAAGGTAACACACTGCAATTCTTCTATAGTCTTATTTCTAAAATGTATATCGAGGCTAAGATTTTCACCTCGTTTTGAATTGAATTGTACATAGTAAGTTTTATTAACATTATTCTGTAAATTATGTCGCTCTAACCATGTTATAACAGTTTCTATCATGTCATTTACTTTAGATTCATGTTCCCGTATATTTACATGTTTTTCAGAGGTAACAATAAAGGATATGTCATCTGCGAATAGTACAGTCTTGTATGGGATAATATTAGGCAGTTCATTTATGTAGAGAATGAATAATAAAATAAAGGCCCAAGTATACTGCCTTGAGGAACACCATAAAAATTACATTTCAAGGCTGATTTAAAACTAGTTTCTACATTAAATTCATCAAGCTGCATTATTTCTACATATTGCTGTCTATTTATTAAGTACGACTTAAACCAACTGAGAGCAAGACCTCTTATCCCATATTTTTCCAGAATGTTTAAAAGTATTGCATGGTCCACAAAGTCAAAATCTTTTGACATATCTAGAAATACTGCAGTGGTGTGCTTTTTTTCATCAAGGCTTTTAATAATGTGATGAACAAGGTTAAAAGTAGCTAAAGTAGTAGATTTATTTTTTTGGAAACCGTTTTGTTCAATCTTAATTGTATCAAATTTATTTAAGAAATTTAAAAGACGTTTGTACATGCATTTTTCAAAAATTTTAGCAAATATTGGAATTAATGTTATGGGGCGATAGTTTTCCACTGCATTTTTGTCTTTTTTTTAAACAACGGTTTCACAACGGATGTTTTAAGCAGTTCTGGGAAAATACCACTTTCGAAAGAGAAATTTACTAAATATGTTATTATTACAATAAGCTGGGCTTTACATTGTTTTATAACATAAGTACAAATTTCGTCGAAACCTACAGCTTGCGTATTATTCAATGATGAGATAACATTCATAATTTCATTTTCAGAAAAAGGGATTAAAAACATAGTATTATTGTTAGAAGTTGAGCTAGCAGGAGAACCTTTATGAATATAGTTATCTAATTTCTCATCTTTATTATTTGTTAATCCAATAAAATAATTGTTAAAATGTTCTGCTATACGATGTGGTTGACTAATAGTTTCATTATTAGTACATATTTTTTCAATATAATGTTTCATACTCTTATTTTCAGTTTCTTTCTTAATTATGTCCCACGAGGCCTTACATTTATTTTTACTATTAGCTATATAATTCTTGTTTTTAATTTTTTGGGCTTTATTAATACATTTTTTTAGTAGTTGTGTATATGAATAATATTCAGGTTTCTTTTGATAATTTTTTCCTTCTTTATAGTATGAAAACCTCAGTTTCCTTTTTGTTTTACAGCTTATTTTTATACCATTTGTGATCCACTTTGGTTTTTTCAAAAGACCACATGTAATTTTTTGACGTTGTGTAGGGAAACACAGACTATAAAAAAGTGAGAACATTTCGTGAAATTTATTAAACGCTCTATTAAAATCATTTTCCATGTGTACTTCAGAAAAAGTAACATTATTTAAGCATTCTTTAAATTTCCTAATGTTTTCAGAAGAATAGTCACGTTTAACCCTGTAATATAACTTATTCTCAATTAAGTAAGAGCCTACGTTAAAACTAAGCATCTGAGCCGTATCATGGTCAGAGAGTCCTAGAGGTAACATAGGATTTAGTGTTCTTAATATTACTTAGAATATTGTCAATGCATGTTTTTATCCTCGTGGGTTTTTTGATGTGAAGTTCCATGTTATAATTACTTGCAATGTCTTTCAGTACACTAGTCTAGCAGTATTTAAATATATTTTTTAATATAATTAACGCGAAACAGTATGCTGTAGGCATGAAAAAAGCATATGACAAAGTCCAGTATAAAATACTCCTGAATAAATTATATGAAATAGGCATAAGAGGTCCAGCCCATAAGTTGCTTACATCTTATCTAAACAATAGAGAACAAATACTTGAGATACAATACTTTGACTCCGATAATACAGAAATACTTAAAATCCTATCAAATAGCATAACTACGAAGGCTTCAATTCCAGAAGGAAGTGTAATTGGATGCCTTCTCTTTCTAATATATATTAATGACCTACCAAAAATTATAACACAACCATGTATGCTCTTCGCTGACGATGTTTCAATACTTACTGCTTGTCACAATAACGTTAACTTAAACACTAACCTTACTCATATCTTGGACACAATCTCAACCTGGATGATTTGGAAATTAATTATCTAAAAACAAAAGTTATATTTTTCACCCCTATCAAAAAAAAAACCCTTGCCTATAAACTTTACATACAATGATACAGAACTAGAAGTCGTAAACCACTTTACCTTATTAGGAATAAATATTGATAGTTCACATGGGTATCCATTTGATACCCATGTGAATTGGAAGTCCCATGTTAAAAAAATCGACACAAAAATATCAAAATTTATTTATGCCCTTCGAGAAATAAAAAAACTACCGATCTCTCTACAGCTTTAATCACATACTAAGCATACGCCTACTCTTGGATCCAGTACGGGATTGTTTTATGGGGCAATAGCACTGACATGTTATCGCTATTCACCTTACAAAAAAAAATGATCCGCATTCTTGTAAATGTTAAACAAACAGATAGCTGCCGACCTTACTTCCTAAAACATGAAATACTTACATTACCAAGCATATACATATACAGGGCGTCCCAAAGTTATGGGACATGAAGGGGAAGTACCTTAAATATCGTAAATAGGATATTTTGCTGAAAGAAGACTTTATTTTATTTTGAAAATTAAACAATACTGCATTTAAAAAAATCCAAAAAATTTTTGCCTTTTCCAGGCATCGAACCTACTTTAATACGAAAATTTTTTTTTTCGTAATTTTATGATGAATGAATTCGAAAGAATGGACAAAAAATAACAATTTTTCTTAAGACACATAGTATCTAAAAGTAAAAGAATAATCAAACAAGTTTGGTTCAAAATTCGAAAAAAATTGTAGTTGGTTCGATTTCCGGGTGGAGCAAGTAATTATTTGAAAAACTTTAAATGCACTATTACTAAATTTTAAAAATAACATTAAGTCTTCTTTCAGCAAAATACACTATCTACGATATTTAAGGTTCCCCTTCATGTCCCATAACTTTGGGACGCCCTGACGCCCTGTATATCCTCGAAGCATGCAAATTTGTGCGTACACAACAACAGCTTTTCACAAACCGCGATGACTTACCTGCTACACGCCCAATATGCCACAAATATAAACTAATCTTGCCCCCATCGCGCTCAAACTTAATCTCATCCGGTCCATATGATATGACAATAAAATTGTATAACAAACTACCAGTTTCATTCGGACAAGAGAGCAATACAACAAAATACATTAATATAGTAAAAAAGTTCCTCATCAGTAAGACATATTATACAATACAAGAATACATGGAAGATTCATTCGAATAAACAAGAACAAATGAAATATTTAATATTAGATTACATAATAGTACAACAATAAAATTATACACCAACCTAAAACTATGCAATAACTCAAAATCATTATAAATACAAAAAATACATACAAAACAAAAAAATCATGTAAAAACAATAACATAGTTCCAATATTTAATTAGTAGCCACTTAAATTGTGCCTTAGATATCAGGAATACCATTTACTTTAATTATAAGCCTCCCTCTCTAGCCAAAAACATTGCCGTGCCCAGCAGGGTTATAATGTCTATGTAACTTACTGTGTAACACCTTGTAAACCACATTATAAGTGCAATAAAAGTTGAGTTTTGAGTAATGTATTCTTGTAACAGTTGTAACATATTTTTGTTATTATCAAGCCTTTTCCGCCAGTTCTCGTAACTTTATTTTATCTTTTAAACAGGAAGCGACGAAGAAGACAGTGATGATGATGAAAATGCCGACGAATTCCTCCGTTTGCCAATATCAAGAGTCGAACGTGTTTACCTTGAGAACGATTGTGATGAAGAAGAACCACCGCCCGCATTAAATATTGACTACTCTTGGCCACCCACTCGACGTGTAGTAGTCACTCCACCTCCGGTGGTACAACCCATGGAGAATCAGATGACAGCCACAGAGTCCTCATCATCGCAAACGTCGGAGTCACCCGGGGCACCTTACCCTCAAAAATTTAATTTTACATGGGAGCAGTTCCCACAATTGCAAACTCCACCTGGATTAAGACGGGAACCCTTCACCCAAGTGACAGGACCAACTGCGAGCTATACCCACCCATATGCAGCGTTCGTTGCAATTTGGGACCGCCCAATAATGGAGCACATATCGAAAGAGACCAACACATACGCTCAGCAGTTGACGGAAATGATGATGTTGCAAGGAATTGCTCCCAACAGCCGAATTAAGAAATGGGTAAACACAACACCTGACGAGCTTTATACCTATTTTGGTATAATCCTAGCCATGGGAATTGTCATAAAGTCGCGGTTAGAAGAGTATTGGCAAAACTCTACAGATATTTTTTGTACTCCTGAGTTCTCTGCTGCCATGCCTTTTGACAGGTTTTATCTTTTAAGTAGGTGTTTACACTTTAACGACAATACTTCTTGTACAGGGGACTTAATGACGAACACCGAGGCAAAATTGCACAAAATTCTACCTATAGTCGAACACCTTAATAGCAAGTTTCATTCGTTGTATACCCTTGACCGTAACATTGTTTTAGATGAAAGCTTAACTGCATGGAAGGGTTGGTTAAATAAAAAACGACACATACCAAACAAGGTAGCGCAAGTAGGTATAAAGACGCACGAATTGTGTGAATCGCGAACAGGTTACCTATGGCGATTTGAGGTAGAGGCGCGGGAATTATTTGAAAACGAGGAGGATAAAAGTCCCATATCTGGGAAGGTTCCTTCCTTGGTTCTCAATCTTTTACGCGGCCTGGAGAATAAAGGATACACGGTATGGATGGACAATTTTTATAACTCACCCGCATTAGCAAGGGAGTTGAAACTGCGAGGCTTTGACTGCGCAGGGACACTACGAGTAAACCGAGAGTTTGTTCCCGCAGAGTTGTCAAAACTCACCAACACTGACATACCCGTTGGCGAGGTATCCGGATGCACATCAGGTGATGTGGATTTGATTGTATGGAGAGATAAGAAGCGTATCGCTCTTATATCTACATACCATGGATTGACTACAGTAAACTGCAGTGGAACCTGGAAACCTGCTCTCATTTCAGACTATAACATCTGTATGGGAGGGGTCGATAAAAAAGATTCAATGCTGGCAATGTACCCTATAGAGCGTAAGCGCACGCGAGTTTGGTACAAAAAGTTTTTTAGGCGGCTGTTAAACGCTAGCGTCCTGAACGCTTATATACTGCTCAGGGCTAGCCATCAAATAGGTCACCGAAATTTTAGAAAAACGTTGGTGCGTCAGTTGTTGCAGAATCATAACATATTTACGCAAAGACTGATTCCGCTGCCGGCCACAACGGAAGCGCACTTGCCTCTGTTTTATGACGTCGTGACAGAAACGGGCATAAAACGCCGTCGCCGACGGAAATGCGCTGTGTGCGGCAAACGTACATCTTCCTACTGCGGAAAGTGTGAAAAAGCACTTTGCTTGCCGTCGTGTTTTTCAAAACACCTCTCAATAGCTGACTAGGGAAGGATACTCTACGCAAATGTTTCTTTAACGTCTCTTTACGTACTTTTGTTGAAAACTGTAATTTGTTCAATAATAAGCAGATAGTAATAAATAAATATTATGGGACGACCTTACAAAAATCGACCTCCCACGGTAAGCTGATTAAAACGCGTGGGGACCAAGCCAATGTAACAAATAGATACGATACATATTAACTCTTAACCACCTACCTCCCGTCTCACGGACTCATTCAAATTTAAAAAATGAAATATTTCTAAGTACGAGCATCCTAAAAACGTCTGTGTCCTTGTACCTTCCCCCCTCTAGCGTCAGTGCCGCGTCGTTGCTCGCCGAGATCGGTCGTGTACGCGTTTAGTTTTGGTGAGTATATTTCTGCCTCCGACCGTCTCTGAGACGGGAGGTAGGTGGTTAAGTAATTAAATTTAACTTCATCCCGACGTTTCGAACACTTTACAGGATTCGTGGCGGTCGCCCGCAGACCACGAAACCTGTAAAGTGTTCGAAACGTCGGGATGAAGTTAAATTTAATTAATATACGCGAGTTTATCCGTTTTCATAGTTTTATTTCATGTAGGATTACACATCATGTGTAATCCTCGCGGTAACCGAAGAACACATTACAAGTGATATTATTATCATTCTCTTTATTTCTTATGTCTCTTATCATTATCGATAGTATTATTATCACTGAGCATTTTAGCTACATCATTTAATGTAATTATGAGCGCGATATACTTAGATACACATAAAACAACCAAAACTAAATATGTATAAGCTAAGAAAGTTTCGTAGATCATAATATTTTCCAAGATTCACACTTAAGTTGGAATCAAATTACGAAACTTTGCGTATTTTATCACCATAATTGGTGAAATAAAATAAGGTTGGTCTGCTTAACTAGACAATGATATTTATAAAAATATTGTGAAAACTAGGTTTTACAAAAAAAAAAACGTTTTAAGTGACACTTTTATGTTTCAGTCGTTTAACATTACGAATGTAAATTGCAATAACTGATTCCACACTCCTTAGTGTGTAAATGTTTCTACGCCGATGTATGACGAGAGAATATGCTGATCTTACCCGTTCTACTAACTGATATTGTACCATATTCTTAGAAATAAAGTATTTACATTGCACGGAAAAGATTTTTTTGTTAATTATTTACTTATAAATTGTTTTCCCTATTTTGGCCTAAAAATGCGAGTTATATTATTTTACACAATTGCGTTATAATAGAGAGTTTTTCAGTCGAGTACAGTCGAAGACAAAATAAGGGGTATACAAAAACGTTCAAAAATATGTCCCAGTGCACTCTAATTCTGTGTAATAAGAACGTCGTAACATATTTATGAACGGATTCTTTCGATACTTATTTTTGCACTTGACTGTACCATGTTTCCGCAAGCTTCGTGGCCTGAGCTAGGTACGAGATTGAAAAGCTTGCTTATAACACTACTGTGTACAATACTTTTTCTACGAATCAATAAAATAAGTATACATACCTAAATAATGTAATAAAAAGGCCGCGAAACGAAGTGTAGCTCCGAGTGAGGCCAAGATTAAGGTTCCATAGATGTGCATAAGTGGCCCTATTTATTATCCACAGATGAGAGAATATACGACTATAATTTCCACAATCTCAAAAATGTTTTTTATATTTTTAGCATTTTTTTCCACGAATCCCAGAGGTAACCAGATCCTGACAATGGACGGTATCAAGTACAGGATCCACGGTATAGCCGGTGAGAAGACGCGGTGGAGGTGCACGACGCACGCGCGGTACAAGTGCAGGGCCTCCGTCGTTACTATTGGAGGCTATGTCGTGATGACGAAGAATACGCATTCTACTGGTGATTAGTTAACAATCAAACTGCTAACGGTGTTATGAATAAGTAACGTTACTATACTATTACTATACTATATGGATAACGATCAAACTCGTTATCCAAGTTGGAACTCACTTGATTTTCGAATTGTATTTAGTTTAGATACCAAACGATCGATTGGTCCAAAGAGTAAACGCCGCCGCCAGCGTCATGCCGCAGACATACCTGCTTGATGGGGTATTCTTTTTATAAGGTTATTTTTAGCCAAGTTTTTTCGTTGAATGTAGTTTTTGCGATTCTATTTAGCTTATTAGTTTAACCAGTTTTTAATTTAGATAAGCTTTTTTTATTTGTTTATAACAATTTAGAATAAGTTTATGCAATAAAGGCAATTCAGATTTGTTTATTAAAGATTGATGATGGGAAGCACCATTATCATAGTGGACACACTAATGCGATGGCTAACCAAGCGGTAGACATTAGTTCCTAATGCGTCCAAACGCATACTTAGGTAATAAATAAGAGTGGCACCCAGCAGTGGGCTGAAATAAACTGATTATGTGAACTGTTAGATGTTAAATTTGACGATTCGTATTACATCCAATGGTAAATCGTAACTAGTAAAGACTTTGATAGTATGACTTTGATAATATCTATTAGGTGCCCATTTTATTAATTGTTTCCTTAAGTTTTATTTAATATGATTATGTAGGTACTATACTAGTTAATAGGTATAATATTATTGTTATGCATTGTGTTGTATGTTATGTCATGTTACCCCGTCGTGAATCTTGAACTTGATGGTCTCATCGTAAGATCAGCGCTGACCTGACTGGCGTGTTACGAATAAATTATTTTCTATCTCTATTTTTATTAATTACATGAAAAATGTACTAAATAATAAAAGTAAACGTGGATTTTGAACAACCTAGTCTTATATTCTTAACATCAAAAGATTCGTAAATCTCATTCACACAATGTATAATAAATTTCCACTTTGGAAATCCAAGCATGATCTTCGACGGCTACACTTACCGTCACCACTAGTTTCTCAACAACACGATAGACGTGCTACACTCAAAAAGGCTGTATTGCTTCTGCATACACTTCCATGGAAGCCAAGATTCTGAAGACGAGAGGTATTCATATTATGCATCCTGTGACCCACCCTCTGAGCTGCTACTAAACAGATGGTTTGCAGATAAGACCAATCGAATGTATTTGCTTGTATTTTGCAGTAAAAACGATCCGCCTTGAGAACGGCGTAAAAGTGCTGGTTTACAAAGGGTTCTCGTACGAGCGCAAGCACCGCGGGCGCTGCGCGTGCACCGAGCTGCGCGCAGGCTGCGCGGGCGCCTTGGTGCTGGACGCCGGCGCCAGCGTGCTGGCCACCATGTTCGCGCACAACCACGACCCGCCTGTGCTGCTCAACACGGCTAAAGGACGTTATGTTAATGTTACGAAATAATGGTTCCACGTGATAACTGTCTCGTATGACCACGTTTACCTGCTTACAGTGCTAGGTAACAATAAAGTGAAAATGTAATATTAAGTAATTAATAGTTATTAAATAATTAAAATTAGTAGGTACTAGAATGTCTAGTCCCAATCAATAACACAATTATACCAAAGTAATCAAGATTTTAATACCTATGCTGTTTTTTTTATAGTTTTAATATTTGCTTAAATCAGTATACTTATATTGCCTACCTTAAAAATCTGGAAGATAAAGGAAAATTATGACAATATTCAACCATTTGAGACTTCACGGATAATTGATTTTGTTTGAAATCATTTCATTTGTTTCTATTGAATATTCATATAATGAATACAAATCAGTTTGCCATGATAATATTTTCTTCGGTAACTGCGATCATTACTCATAAAATAAAACTATTTAAAACGGATTATATCGCATATATTAATTCAATTTACCTTCATCCCGACGTTTTGAACACTTTACATGGTTCGTGGTCTGTGGGTGACTGGATATAATCCGTTTTAAACAGGTTTATTTAGTTGAATATGATTTTAACATTTGAATGTATTCTATTTACATGTAATAAAAAAAAACTAAATTAATGAATTAAACTCCTAAACGCTTACTAAATACGAAGAAACGGAAGATAAACATAAAAGCGGATGCACAAACGTTTTCCTTGAACCCGGTAACGACAAGAATTTAAAAAGCCAAAAATCCCGAGTTGGCTCGAGTTCGAGAAGTCTCGAGTACCTAGAAACCATAATTGTACAAAACATTAATATTGCTTATTGGTTTACCTGTTCCATATTCCAGAGAACGTGTGCTACTTCGAAACGAACAACAAAGGTGGTCAAACTATGTTCACGAACGGTTATAAGTACTATCTTCGCAACGAATCCAAGAACAACATCAAGAAGATATGGAGATGCTCTCAATATAAAAGCGGCTGCAAGGCAATAGTGCACACGATACTGCAGAACGCGATCTCTACCAGAAACGACCACACCCATCCACCGCTGTTCACTTGGGATTCTACCGGCACGGTGATGAAAACTAATACGTACTGCAACATGAAACGTTTATGTCTGTAGTTCGTTTGTTCAATTATATTATTTTAATATCATTTAATAATATATAATTTTCATACTCGTTCTGTGACTAACTGGACAAAACAAGAACTAGGAATAGTTTATCCACTCATGTGGATAAATAACATGGTGTACTCCATTTCAAATACCACGGCCCGATGCCACTGCAAAGTTTTATGTGGCATCGGGCCATGGTATTTGAAACGGAGTATACCTAATGCCATGCTCAAAATAAAGCTGATACTCGTAAGGACACACAACATAAAATGTTTGTTTTAGTATGTAACAAAAATATTTGTTCAATATAACATTCAGTAAAATGAGAGCTCATATTTTTAAGCACTTACCTTTTACTAATAACTACAATTACGTACAAAATAACATTTTGAAAGTATTACTAAACTGAAGCCACTTTATTGGTGGAGAGGCAGAGGTTCCGGGGCACGGTACCCACGACGGTGTATTACCTCGCTGGATTGCTAAGCTAATGCGTCTAGGAAGCTTAGGTCCCCCTTGTGTCTCTGAGTCTCTTAAAATAGGTCTTTCAAGAGACTCAGAGTGCTAGGACTCCATGAACCAAGTTCTCGACTGAAATGCTCATAATACGAGTATATTGTGTTACAGACTAGCAACGTGACAATTTCGATATCTTTGGAAACGAAGCGCATCCCACCTTTTATAACCCTAGGAAGTTTTTTAAGAGTTTACCGCTAGACTTGGTTATTGCATGCAGTTTTCAGTTTGATGAATAATTTTTAAGTTTATTGTAAATAATTATTGCATACGATGTATGTAAAGTTAATTCAATAAACAATAAGATGATGTTTCTAAGTTCTTTTTTTGATTGTTTGATTGATGAAGATTGTTTTTTTTGTTGTAATTAGTATATATTCTTTAATTTCAGGGTGCTACTTCAAAACAAACACCAAAGGAGGTAGATGTATATTTACTAATGGGTACCAGTATTATCTCCGGAACGAATACAAAGACAAAGTCAAGAAAATATGGCGATGTTCGTATCTCCGTCAGGGCTGTAAAGCCTTAGTGCACACGGTAGATGACGTCCTGGTCTTCATGAAAAATGATCATTGTCATCCTCCTTTGTTTACATCTTAATAAATATTTCTAGTAAATCTACTAGCGTGTTGGCTATTTCTGTTTTAATATACACAACGTGTTGGATGGAAAAGTAAAAAATATTAGTCCGAAGTTGTGAGATCTCGTTATTCACTTATTACATAGGTAGTATACTGCTATTACTTGATTTACTTTTCTTTCGGACAGTACTAAATCATGTGTGACTTAATTGTTACATTTATTTAACTTACAGATAAAACATTCTACTTCGAAAGCAGCTGTAAAGGCGGACAAGTCATACACATACACGGATATAAATTCTATCTTCTCAACGATTACAAAAACAAATTAAAGAAGATATGGAGATGCTCTTTTTACAAAAAAGGCTGTAAAGCAGTAATTCACACTATCGACGATGTGCCGATGTCTTTCAAAAATAATCACTCGCATCCACCTTAAAATACAATAATGTTATGATTCATTACTTACCTCTATTCGGCCTTGCTACGCTAGTCCGAATATACCTACGCAGCCTGTTAAGTTTGGTTTCCCGGCGTCTGCAGTAATGTACTAAATATTACCATATATATTTTCACCACTTCATGTGTAATTAGCACTTTAACTGTACCATGACCAGACATTGGAATTCTGGTAGCATTTTTGAGCTGTCACAGGGACTTCTCGTTTATCGACTACCGATTATACGTATGTATATCGATAAATACAAAATACAATGTAAAATAACCCTTCTACATGACATAAAAAGGGAGATCGTAAAGCGTTTTTAAATACCATACACGTGAGAATGTATCAATGATTCTGGAATCCCTTTTGGTGTAATTTCATTTATTCACTGTGAATTTCCTCTTATAACGAGCTATTCAGACATGTATCGTGATTTACTAATAAAGGATCACTCAGGTAATCTACGTTGTCATCTTCGTCGGAAGTAAGCCGCGACTGCTCCATCATTCGACGTAATTTACTTGAGTTATCCGATACAAAAACATTGTATCGTTGAATCTCCCCGGAGTTATATCAATTTCTAAAGAATGATAGTTACATTATTTTCCAATAATGTTTCTGTTAATGTATTTATTTGCATTACATCACTACTATTAAATGGACCTTTGGTTGATAATAGGGCCTGTTTAAAACAAATAAAATACATACTTTTCCTAGTTTTGTTCAATGATTTTTTTATTATTTATAGAATCTATGTGTAGGGCGTTCTTAGTGCTCCATATCTAATTATCTCTCTCAAGTTTCAGATAGGTAGGTATGTGTAGTTTTCTAACTCTTGATTATATAATAGCATGTCAAATTATTTTAATTAATGATCTATAGGGACTGGTTCTAACAACACACTTTGACTAGAACAGATGATATATATAAGTGGAGATAAGAAGATAATATTTATGGTTTATTGTTTAACCGGTTAAGTCGTTGTTAGTCTTACAGAACAATTGTAGATAGTGGAGATTCGTACACAATTAAAACGAGACGAAACAGTAGTCATATTCTCGACAATATACAATTAAAACGCTATAATCGGAATCTGGTCACGTTGGTTGAAAATCTTATCGATTTCAGGAAGAAACACATGCAAATTCAGAGTGACCAAATCCGGGGGCCTCGCCATGTGCCTGAACGGATACAAATACTATGTCCATGGAGATTACAAGAACAGGATTAACAAGAGATGGAGGTGCCCTCAGTACAGGTGTAAAGCTGTGGTCCACACTATCGATAATGTACCGATTTCGGCCAAAAATTGTCATTCGCATCCACCGAACGACAGGGATACTATGAACTGAATACTTCTAGTCGGCAACGCCTTCGTGACTCTATTTTAACGGCAAACGGGACTTTATCGAGATAGTGATGTAAGACTTGTTAGCTATAAATAAAGCCAGGTGAGTGGTTGCCAAGCTTAGGCTGCGTTTCCACCAGAGATGTGCCAGGATGTGTTTCCAAACAAATGACACCTCGCACGAGTCATTAATAGGTGTCATCTCTAGTGGAAACGCAGACTTATATCCAAGCGTGTCACATGTGCATTGCGATACCAAATCAATAAAATCAATGTAATGCTTTTGATTATTTTGAATTGTCTCTTTTTTTTAAACGTATACATATTTTATATGCCATTTCAAATATTCCTTTTTAATTTAGGAAATGCCATAATCTGTTAAAAAATATTTATTTGTTTTTTGTTATCGTCAGAATTCATATTTTAGTTAAATTTATACAAAAATCTCAAATGAATTTGTGTAGGTAAATGTGTAGATTGTTGATGTTATTAGTAATTATTTATTTATTCATTCTATAAAAACAATCGCTACTAATACATTATCTCACTAAAGTGTTTGCACTGTTTGATTGTGGGATGTTCATAATATACATATACAACCAGCCAAAAATTAGGCTACGACTTTTTGATTATTTTCCGAGATAATAAACCCGTAAAGT
Organism: Thaumatotibia leucotreta; assembly: GCA_025490895.1. Taxonomy (NCBI): domain Eukaryota; kingdom Metazoa; phylum Arthropoda; class Insecta; order Lepidoptera; family Tortricidae; genus Thaumatotibia; species Thaumatotibia leucotreta. The sequence continues at coordinate 13,841 of JALPQI010012916.1, read as the reverse complement.
GGTAAACCGTTTTCGAGGAACTGTACGCAATGCTGTAAATTAAAATTAAATTAGATGTGTCGTGAAAATTTGTTTTTTTTTTTCATTCGTCTATTACTCTAGCTTGATGATTCATAATTGCGAAACGTGCCGTTTCTGAATCAATAATATTAAGCCGTACGTGGCCTAGGTACGATGACTATCAGAGATCAATAATTTCGGTATATTAAATTATTATCAATAAAATTCAGTTCCTAAACATTGAAAAATTTACTTTTTCAGTTCACCCGCCCTTATCATTCGAGAGATCTCCAAAAGGCTCGCGCGTTTTAAAAATGGCGGGCAACCGTTATCACTTCCACACGTCATCGGCAATTGATGAGCACCTGAAGATCCGCTGGCGCTGCTCCCGGCACAAGCGAGGCTGCTCCGCTGTTGTCTATACTATCGATGACGTGGCTGTGGCTGTGAAGAAGCAGCATAACCACCCACCACTCATATTGGATTCCGTAAATCTTGAAGACATTATATCTTTTAATTACAATGTATCATAATTTGTTATATACGTATATATATTTGACGTCGCGTGGCAGAAAATTGATCAATATGTAAATTAACGACGATGTGCCAAACTAAAAATTTAATCAATATAACAAAATAACAAACACAATAAAGCTACGAAGGCTTTAGTAAGTGACAAACATAATATGTACAATAGACGTAATATTTTTTTTATTTTGAATAAATAATTGAAAAAAGTATATATAAACTATGAATATCCAATTATTAATAATAATTATATGATATGAAACTATAAATTAATTAAGTCAGGCTGGTGGCCGTTGGTGGTTGCTCAACGTATCAGCATTGCGATACAGCAAGGTATATAAAGCTGCCAGCATCCTTGGCGCCAACTTTTTTAGATTGATTTTAGTTATATTATAGGTTACTTTAGTTTTATATTAATTATTTACGTTATTATTAAATATTTGTTCATGTTACAGCTTTTATCTGTATACTTTGTCCTGTTTAATAAACACCGAAGAAAATAAAGAAGGAATGTTTGTATTCTGAGTATTGGTCAGTAAAAGTTCCCTGTACAGTCAAGGGCATTAATATATATACACTTCTCCATACTGATCCCTTACAAATGTGTCTATATATTAATGCACTCGACTGTACCTACTTAAACATACTCGAATTACATTCAGCAATAACATACATTTCAGGTACCCCGAATATAGTCCTCATATTGTATGATTTTAATTTTGTGCAATAAAGATTAAACAAATAAATAAATATACTTTAAAACCGCACCCGTCGGCACCTCTGCGTCGCACCTCTGTTTCTCTTCCGCGGTTACCGATTCCACATGAGAAAATCTTCAAAGGAAGCTAAATTACGCTGGAGGTGCTCAAAGTATACCAATGGCTGTAAATCAGTGATATTCACGCATTATGACGAGGCGAAACATGAGAAGAACGAAAGAATAAGATATGAAAGAAAAGTAATGTAAGATAAGATGTAGGCACCACACTTTCAAAATAAAAAAAATGTTTACTTGGTATTAAAGGAGAACAGCACATTGTTGTTAATAAATAGCTTTATAGGTGAATGTTTTTTGGAAACACATTATTTGAATCATAATTATTCAATCTACCAAAGAATTAATGAAAGAATAAATTAATTTATTCAGACCATATTGTCAATTTTAGTATTCAAATGCAATATCGTATTATTGTAACATTCTAGCGGATATCATTATTATAAATATCGATAATACCACTTTTAGCGTTTGTTTGTATGTAATACCATTTGTATCTGTGACAAACTGAAATTGGAGGCACTAACTACGTAATGACACCTTTCACATACACTCATCTATGGGTATCACACCTATGCACTAAATAACTATGTATCAGTTAATTTCTTTCAGATAAATATCATTAAAATCCACTTTTTTCCACAGCACGAGTATCATTCGTAGTCTCCAACCGCGGCAGCAAAAACCTGATCATCGACGGCTTCAAATTCTACGAGAAACGGGACTCCAGACGCAGGTCCCCCTACGTGAAGACCAAATGGGTCTGCTCAACCAACCGGGACTGCAAGGCTAAAGTGACCACCATCGGGGAAACCATCGTGTCCTACGACGGCAAGCACGACCACGGCCGCAGTCTCGATGGTCGCATGGTGAAGGTTCCCGTGCAAACGGTCTCAGTCCTTTTTGAAGAAGAAAAGGATCTTAGTGATTGAGTGTCATCACTAATGCATGTTTTGTATACGTAATTTTTAATCTGAACGCAACTGAGATGTTTATTGGTAATTAGTTATTTTGACGATAAAAACAACAGTTTTTTTTATATTTAGCGAAACTGCATGGTTCCTTACGTAATTTAAGTCGATAACTGCCCGATATATTGTTTTTTTTAATTGTGTGACGATTCACGCTAGATCCTACCGGGCATTGTTAGATATCTTATCATCATTCGTTATCTGTAGAAGCCCGGCCTAGTGTGAGTCGTACTTAAGTCTTTGAAATTAAAAAGTTACCGAATAGGATTCGAGATAAGTCGGAATATTTTCGCTTGATGTTTTAAAACGCTCTTGTAAGTTTATTGTTGACTTATTGTTATAAATACGTAATAAACTAACTGTACGATTATTACTTCATGTAAGTATGGATCGATTAACCACAAAATTATTAGTACAAAGTAGTAGATCAATAAGATCAGACACCAAATCCCAGAGACGCATTAGGTGGGTTCTGTGTTAGTTAATAGTCGCTATTTTTCTTAGAAAGCGCAAATCTGCATCGTTGAAATCTGCTATACGTGCAGCGCGTAGCGTCCTGTGGTATCAAATATGTTTACTGCTATATTTGAACAAATTTAACTCTTTATTATTATTTGCACATAGGAACATAGTTCTGCATATTTAACATGTAAACAAAATGAATCAATTAATTCTCTAACAGTTAAATCACCGCTTAGTCGGTTAACCCTGTATTGTGCAAGTAGAGGGACTCTTACGTAACTCCTATTGAATGTCCAACCACAACAAAATGTCTAATAATGTGAGTATTAATGAGGTTCATATTTGCAGTACAATGGAGTTTTGAGACAACTCCCAGAGGTACCCGCATCCTGACAGTAGACGGCTACCGCTTCTCCATGAGACAGAACCGGACGGGGAGCTTGAAGAGCTCATGGAGATGTTCCACCCACAGTTACCTCGGATGCACCGCCAAGGCTGTCACAGTTCATGATAGAATTGTGTCCTTAAAGGCAGTTCACAACCATTCCCGTTCTAAAGCCGTACTATACAAACAAAACTAAAGGGAATTAAGTGGGAATACTATGTTTTAATGAAGATTTATATATATTTCAAAGATACTTTGCGGAAATCGCAGCGATGTTTCCTCATGACAAATAAATGAAACTTTTTAAGCTGAGACTATATCTTCTAATACCTTTCTTGTTCCCACAACATCACTCCTGGCGCCAAAGTTTTTATCACTTGTTTTGTTTCTTGTTCTTTATTATTAGTATCCTTTATTTATCTCTCTTTTTTTTTATAAAAATGTCTATAAGTTAAGTCCATTTTTTTAAGTCAGGATCACGGTAACACGCTGTATAAGACCTCGTTATGTAAGAATGTATTTTAAGTCTCAATCGAATCAAGTGCTCGAATACCTTTTAAGTTTCTTAATATTATAATAAAGTATTTATATGTTAACGGCTCGTCTGTAAAATGGATGAAGAGATTTTGCATAGGTATGTATGTACAATTTTTCAATAAAATACTTACAAAATCTTTAATGTTAACATGCAAACCTTATCCAAATTCTGCACTCTCCAAGTTCTTAACTATATTGGTCGGATTAAGAATAGGTACAGTTATCATTTAGTTAGTTGGGCTATTCATATTTACCATCAATCGAATTAACCTTCCAACTAAATGTGGATTTAGACCAAACGAGCGAATGCTCATTCTATCCCCCACTCTATGAAATTCGTTCGTTACACAAAACGTGATTCGTCGAAATTCGTTGATTTCATAGAGTAGGGGGTAGAAAGAGCATTCTCTCGCCACCTTAAGGAGGTTTTATGGATTCTAGGGAAACGCATTTTGCTGTACTGAGCCTGGCTCGTTTGTGTGTTTGATATTTGTGCCAGAAAAATTGGAAGTGTACAGAAAAATGCGTTTCCCTAGACTTCGTTTCTCTTGTACTCGGTTATTACTGTTATTAGTAGGTATGTGTTACATAATATCCTCTTCCATTTATTTGTATTCGAATATATCCAAACAACAGAACGACCTTTCAACCACAACCTCTCTTCCAGATGCATCAGTCCCACAATTTGTGACGTCACAACGAGGCCGCAAGCTCATCCAACTAGGCCACTACACCTTCGGGTGCCAGAAGATAGGAGGGGCCAAGTCTCGGTGGATGTGTTCCACACATAACTCCAGGGGATGCAGAGCCGTTATACATATGATTGAGGATGAGATCGTCTCTATTAAAAATCAGCACAACCATTGATTGGGCTGGTGATCTCTGTGTAGGTACACAAGTTGTCAAGTACTGTCATAAAATGTTTTTAGTTTACTAACGAATCTCATTTCACAGAAAGCGCAGTAAATAATTGATATTTTATGATAAATAAAATATGTACTTAAAACATGCACACATGAACAAAGATGACATCATGTACAAAGTATAAGTGACGTCAAATATGTACAAATTTGTAATGTTTATATTACATTAGTATCGCATTCTAATGTTTAGTCAGACGTAGGTATTTTATTATACGAAATTATGAAAGGATGTAGTTACACTAGTAGCTTTTTTTTAAATAACGGTAATATTGAAATCTTGCACGAGTATTTTGAAATAGCTATGGTATGTGATGGCACATTGATATTCGTGTTTGTTTTTTATCGTCTTGTTTACTAGTAAGTGGAGATACTATAATAGTGTTAGTGACTTACTATATAGTATCTCCACTTAAATGCATGACCTTGACAAAGATTTATTCAAATTTGAATTCTGACATGCTGTCAATAGAGTCAAAAATACATGATGCATATATACATCAATATGCATTTAAGGGTTAAGACCAGTTTCATCATTTACGTAATTTTTAGTATGGCGAACTGGGTCTCAATTGAATAGGCTATACCAGTGTTTTTATTTAAGTAAGTAAGGTTAAGTTTATTTGTAAATAAGGTATACGTATTAAAATTAAATGTCATATTTATTTACAGGTAATCACGTGGTGAAACTAGGGGCAAAGGTATTTATGTGTTCAATTTTATTTACAATAACGTTAGGTAACTCACGAAGAAAAGGGACTTTTCCATTAAGGTGTACTATTAAAACAATTTACCGAAGCTACAAGAAATAGATATTCCAAAATATTATCAAAACAGATTACAAAGTGCATACTCCAAAATATCTCACCGTCAAATTGACAAAACGTAAAAATGTACCGACTACATAACAAGGAACAATCACCTCAGTTAGGGTCCTTCATTAATGACAGGTGCAAGCGGCCCTTATATTACTAGCGAGGGCCGCTTTGTACACCCGCCCTTGCAAAACGTCCAGATGGGTCTTCGATATTTGTAATTTTAAGTTGCGTCTCTCTCAGTACCATTCGCGATCGTGTATGGGCGAGCTAGATAGTCGCTAGTTGTGTGTGTTTGTGTTTTTACTCGTACGTTGTGTTTTTGTTGGTAGTTATATAATTTATAGTAAATACAGGAGTGTTTAAGCTTGTGACTTTTTGTTTTTTTGGTTGTGATTACTGATCTGACTGATTAGGCTCCTTTTGAATGCTATACATAATTTAGAGAAGAGGCAGGTTATTGGTAAGTCAAGTCTATAATATTATTGTTGATAATAATTCTACATAGACGACGCAACGGGGCCACGTCGTTACGTCACCTAAATTAAGCTAGTTTTAAGTTGTTTTTATTTGATTTGTAAACTTTTACCCCCTAATTCATAAAGGTCTGCTAACTTAGCAAGCCGCTAATAATTGTTTGACCCTTTCGGTCTTAACAATGTGTCCATAAGAGCAAAAGGGACAAACAATTATTAGCAGCTTGTTAAATTAGCAGACGTTTATGAATAAGGGGGTTAGTTCGCAGTGACTTGGTTTTTAGGGGAGATCGAGTAGAGTTGTTCACAACTCACCTCTGTCACGACAGAGATGAGTTGTGACAGTGCCGATTTCTCTCTACTTTCAATAGTTAGAGAGTTGGTAAAATGGAACATTTGTTACTTCAGGGAAGCCCTACTTGCCTCAGTACACACCGACGGTACGTGAGGAGCGGTTGCGTAATTACGGCATTGGTGTGTAAAAAAACACTGAAAGTAAGATTTTCTTCAAAAATTTGGTTCAATTTATATCTTATTTTATAACATATGCCTTACTGTACTATTTTTTCTTAAGTAGCATGGTTATTCAAGTTTCTAGGCATGGCATTGATTTTTCGTGTTTGCAACGTGCTTTAAAATTACGAATTATTATTCCGGCCTAGTCATATTTTTTAGGTCCTAGGAGAGTTGTGACAGGCTGTCACAACTCTCCTGGCCTGTCACAACTCTCCTCTTAGTTAACATTTTTTTGTATGCTGGGTTATATTGTAACGCTTGAAAAGTCCTAGCCTATCTCTACCTAAACACACAGCCCTCTACCCCATACAAATCAAACCCTATAAGCTAGAGAACCCTCAGTACTAATACAAACCCTCAAGGAACCCTAAAAGTTTACCTAATAAAGCTATGGTTCTATGGTATTCTGTCTTGACTATAAATATTTTGGCCAGAAGAAGTGATGTGATCGTCTTAGTAGCGGCAGGACCCCGTAGCTGTACGTAATGACCTAGATTCTTGAACAAAGAGTGAGAGTTATAGACCTAAAAGCCCTAACTAGGATAATGTAAATACCTAACAAATGACATAATACTCATAACACTAGTATAACAGGAGAGAAATGATAAAAGGAATTTAAACACAATAAAATTTATTATTATTAAAATCACGGTAATATTATTACACACACATCGTAGTAGCTGTAGAACAAACACAAGTATATGGCAAATATAAGTAGGTATTATAAACAATGCTAAAGTAAATTGGTAAAGTTAAAAGGTACATGGTTAAAAGTAAAAGATAAAAATAAGTTTTAGTTAAGAATAAAAGACAACCTGTAAGTATTAAAAAATATATAAATAATATCCCCTACCCACCGATATAGAATTACAGTTATTATTAACTATTGCAATTCTAACTCGGCTTGAGCATCGGTTGGGTGAATTTGCGAATTCAGTTTATGTCAAACTGCATGTATTAGTTCCTTGGAACAAGAAATATTTAATTCCATTATTAGTGTCGTGACACTATGTATGTACTAGTTCTTGAACTAGACTTGTACGGAACCATGATCCCTTATTATATTCGTATTTCAGGATTATTAGACATTGCAAATTAACCCGGTCCTTAGGATGGGGTAAGCTCACCTATTCTGAACCAATATGGAAGGTAAATATTTTGTGGGCCTAGGTCCTCTTTTCCAAAAACATGATTTTCCAGTTCCATCAGATGGCAAATCAGGAGTAGTTCAAATATGTACCCTTGGGTATATGTGTATCGTAATACAATTGGCCTTAACCAAGGTTTGAAGTTTGAGTCTATTCAAGACACCATTGTAATACAGGTTTATATGCATGTACTGTTCCTACGTTCCAAGTATAGCAGAAAACAGTACCTAAAATCACGTTACGATCATTTAGCGCAAACCAGACAATGTACACCTGAACAAACATCAAAACAAACCACTAATCATATATGTAAGTTAATTATTCGTCCATCAAACCATCTTCAGAAAACCAGTAGGTATTATCAATTAATTCTGTAAAACTTTATCAATTAAATATGTTCAATATTATTACTTACACCATTCCACATTTGTTCAGAGACCTACCCAACTATGGGCCTAAGCTCTTTAACTACCACTTTAACTAAACACATACATAAAGATCATATAAGTAATAATATAGACAATTAACGCATAATTAGTTAAGTACTGAAAAAAGCATTCACTATTATATTAATTCCCACCCTAAAACTTCACAAACAAGAATTATATTGAAAAACAATTAATTCACTTTATCCCCAAACTATCTCGCACTAAATAAACCATACATAGGATAAATAAAATAATTACCTAGCACACTTAAATAATTCACAGATAAAGCCAAACAATAATAAATATAACCGTCCAACTAGCCAACCATGGTCCCTTTTCATTAGCGATACAATCTAGGTAGATACAAATATACTTTACCAAATTTAGGTATACGTGATTTATTACAATAATCGAAATATCGAGATACAACCTTTAAGCACTGACGCTAGCTGCCGAGCGAGCGCTCCCCGTTACGTAGTTACTATGCCGCCGTCTATCCCTGTCTCTCTCTCTCTCTCTCTGGAACTACGATGGGCTCCTGCATCTCGCGTCCCGTTCTACTTACTCGAATGTATTTAAAAATAGAATTCACTGTCTAGTCAGCCGCCGGCCGCCGCGCCGTGAGACCGCGATCGTCCGCCATCTTGACGACCGCCGAAGCTTGTACTCGTATAAATATTATTTTAACTTAAGAAAGACACATTAAAATAGATTGAGGCTTGGTTATATACTAACTAACTTAACAAATATACGTAACGTGTGTGTATGTGAGTGTTGTAGCTTATTGCTTTAAAATAATCCTTTCATTTACTAACACTATAATAACATTCTTAGTCTGTGTGAACTACCGTGAAATACCTACTACATAGCTGTATTTAAGTATACTATTTATAAGTACAATGTGGAGAACAACTTCCGTCATGTATATTAAGGTGTGATATGGTAAATGGAAATATCTATAAGTTAAATAGTTCTGTGAAAATAAAACTGTGTTAATATTACCTAGCTTTGAGCTTAGGTATACTAACTCCGGAAACTAGTAATAAATGGGAGGTAAGTTTAATGTAACCACTACACGTTTCACCATTATATGAGCTACAAATTAGGCATTTACCTACGTACAAATATCGTAATTATAAAAACACGATTATAGATAATATTATAAATAATATTGTATAACTCACCAGGGTTTAAACAAATTACCTGAACACTATAGCTTACTAGACACTCAGACAGAATTACAACACTGAATCTAGAATCTAAAATAGGTACTTAGACTACCTAGGAACAAAGTAATGTAAAGTTTACTCTTCAATCTCCAACTCAAAGTGATCCCGTCTTCCCGGCGACATTGCCTTATATACCCTAGACTACCGACGCTAATCCCAGTTTTGTGTTCGGCCCTTTTCACGCCTGCGCACTTACTATGGATGCTGCGAGCGTCGCATAACAGAAGCGTCTATTAATCAGACATGCGCAATGGATATTTAGAAGGCGCCAAACGTTAGCGCCAATTTGACCGTCGCGTCGGTTGCTGGCGTCTCGATCAACACGCATGCGCCCCATCTCGAGAGACGCTTCCTAGCGTCGCCCTGTTACTAAGAGAAAATGGCCTTGGTTTCGATGTTTTGGCGCCAAGCCGTCGCGTCGCTTGGTTTTGAGGTTTTGACCGTTGATGATTTCCTTGGTGGTTCGCGCCAATATCCTAAACTGAGTAATTATTATTACCTAAAACTAAATGAAACAAAAATAATAAAGTTTAATTAAGTAACGGACTTTTGTATCGTTACATTTGCCCCCCACATTTGAGCATAGAGGTAAGGAATGAATTGACTGACTCGGAGCTCAAATGTTAAAATAAAAAAAACAAATAATGTAAAGGAAAGACAAAAATATTTAATTTAAACTAAATATTTATGTCTCAGACTTAGTATTATAACATGCTGAAGGTATTCCAAAGTATTTACATATGCAGTTATTGTCATTTTCCCCCCAATGTTAATGTGGTGTGTGAAGTGACCAATAATTGAAAGAAAATTAATTATCTAGTTCGAATCATGAACTTAAAGTATTTTGTCCCATGAGTCAAATTGTTCTCGGCCATGAATTCCCATTCCAATAGAAGCGCCAGGTTGTGAGGCTGACGTACCCTATTAGTAAATCTCTCGCCTCTTCATTTAGAGTCTATAGCCACATTGCCCGGCTGGCGACCCCACCATCTACATTGCCCAGACGTAATGAACCTACGAGAGCCCCTCATCAAAATGGAAAAGCCTTTCTATTCCAGGTAACCTCCAACAATTATATTATTCTCTCCCAGTGAACAAAATACAATTCATAAATCTCACCAAAAACCAACTTCTCCCCTTATTGGCGTATGTAGTACTCTATTTCCAAACAAGAAAGTTAACAGCATTTAAGAAATTAGAAAATATTCTAATTTCAAAAGGTATACTAATTCATTAAACAATAATTATACGATTCTGATTCTCAAGTCTATATTTATCCCAGTGTTGAATTTTATTTGTGCTGGGCTTTTAATTATAATTCACATAAAAGTTATATGATGTAAGAAACCCATTTTAAAGTGTCATGTATTGAGTTATTTTTATCAAACCTAAATCAAAAGGTACTCCTATGCCTTCCACTCGGTTTATCGTGTGGAATCCATCTGAGTAAACAACCACTATCTAGAACGATACACAGGTCAATGCCAATGTTGATCAGATAAGCTTTCTTATACCAATCTGACAATGTCAGCTCGCACTTACCAGACGGCTCTAGAAGAACCGCGACCCGGAAGGATAGACAAGCATCCCCACATCGGGTGTGCCCCGGCCCCATGTTGGAAGAACTAAGACACAGAAGTGAACTTCGTTCTCCCACCATTAGACAGCTTAATCAATACAATATACAATACAGATTTATCCATACGGATATAATCCATAAGTATATGCACCGATGGTTCCCGGATGGTTCCAGATAGACAATAAAAGAAATGCTGTGTCTTCTATTCTCACTTGTTCATAGAGAGTGTTCCGACGAATAGAGATTAGCTTCTTGTAAAGTATTGTGTTATCAAAAAGAACTTACCTATTAAAGGTATGACATTTAGCCTAGCACCAATGTTCCATTGATAGCACATTCTTGTAAATTTCCCCATTTCAAATAACAATAACCGTTGTCATCATTCGCAAGACTCGCAATTATGAGGAAACTCATTTAAACTTAATCAAGGTCATTCATCAACTCATACTTTCATCCAATTATTCATCCATCATCTCATTTACATACCCATTAGTAATTTCATACATCATCCTTCGCCCTTCCTCATACACTTTTTCGTACAGTTTCGTTCAAAATTGCAAACCCTATAGGAATAATGACAATTGTAGAACTTTATCATACTATCTATTAAATCAAAACAAATTAACTTTTAATTGTGATAGCTATGATATATTAGCGAACGGAATACCCTTCAAGTAAATCCTTATATAACTAACTTACACTAAAGTATACTACTGCAACTACTATGATTCGATCTTTACGCTTTAATGTTGTACGCCAAATATGTATACTACGCCAAATTTGCTTAGTTAGAAATCTGAAATAAGTAATCAAACTGAAATATAAGTTACGCTAATTGCCAATCTATTTTAAGTAACGCCATATTTGCAACTGTTAGTCAAAAATAAAATATACATCAAAGTGAAATACAAGATTCACCAACATATGTGAGAAAGACTACGCAAAATGCTAATTTATTTTACGCAAACTATCATGTTGCAAGTCTCTACACGTTAATGTCACCTTAATCTAAGTTATTAATAAAACACAGTTCTACTTACACGCATAAAATGAACTTATCTATGTATGTTTACCAAAAAATATTTAAATTAGTTTCCCTTTGAAAACTAACAAAGCTTCGTCTGCCTGTTAGTCACCTTACAAGATCACGCTCAGTTTGAAATCTGTGAAAATATTAATGGTTATGATATTTTACCCTACGACTACAGATACATGAATAAATAATATTAAAATTAAATGCTACGGAAAAGACACATTCTAGAATTATCTTACACAGCCCTGTTTCAAGTCGCCTCCTGTTTCTTCTTGCCCCCCTGACATTGCAAGTTTTATTGTGTTAGAATATACTGTAATTTTTATTGAAGAAGAATACGGATATAATGACATACATACATATCAACAAATAATGACAAGACTTTAATAAATGAAAGGTAAACTAAACAGATCCCTTCCAACCTGTGGGCGTCTTATTACTGAAATGATGATGATAATGATGATTAAATTAAAACAGAACAACCCACGAGTTTATAGTAAACTTGATATGCCCCCCCGCATGTTAGACTGAGTCACACCTACTAGATAATCTTCAAAATAATCAAATACACAATGCTAAATCTAAAACAGAACTAAAGTTAATGAAATAAGATAATAGGAAATATATATCCCGTCAATCGACTAGGCGTTCTCAACTTCCTTTCATCTGTACAGCTCCAATAATATTATTCTTCATCATGTCTGCACCTTGCCGTAGAATCAATCTCTAAACTTCACTGAAACTTAGAAAGTTAGTAGCAAAAATTACATTATGATTTCCAATATGATCTTTCTCAAATATGCTAATGTTCGCTCCTGATATACTGTGTAAAAGCTTCCTAAAGTTCCTACTCTCCTATATACTGCTTTTAAATTGTCGCGTGCTGCAAGTTTACTCCTATTGATTTTGATGAAATTAAGTGATACCTACAGACATTTCTAACCATAACCTAACGTACCTAGCAATTTCCTATAGTATAAAATCTTAATAATACAGAACATAAAGTTGTGAAGATCCTTGAACAAATACAATATCCAGCAGCGTGACTCCTTTTGATTGATATGATGATGATGATGGTGAAGATGATGATGATGTATTTAAGCATACATACACACTTACATTCTACACTTTCAAATTCCCTACTAGACTAACCTATAAACAGCAGCTCATCATTTTGGTTGTTGATGATTATGATGATGATGTGGTTCAGCATACACACATACCTACACACTGTATTCCTTAATTCCCTAAAATACTTCCTAAAATGATAACTCAGATACAAATACTATACTATATACAAATACTATTCCAGTCGAGAATCGAACTCGAGTTTGCAGCTTTCCCAAGTCAGGTCTATCTATCTAAGGAACAAAACATAACAAAACAAAATACTATTTCATAAACCTAGCAGTGACATAAGTGCAGTCCTAATTTGCTCCTAGAATATTAAATATACAAAACAGACAGAATAAAGGTTCAGAATATTAAATGACATGACAGACAGTATAAAGATTCAGTATATATAAGGACAACACAGACAGAACAAAGATTCTCCTTTAGATAGGAACAATAAATTACTTAATAACCTGCTTAATACTTGCCCCCCCAACTTATAAACTTTTGACACATAGTGAAACCAATTGTACCTAAAATATAATAACGACACTTAATCTAAATACTATATAACTCTCAACTCAATACATCCATTTCACAGCAGCAAATTGTGACACTTGCGTGTCACTCGCAAGACAGAACCCAATAAGAACCAATCTATAAAACAAAAGAAAGATTAAATATACTCTGATGACATATAAATACTTATTTATTTATATATTTACATCCTGATCACGGCTCACAAATTGTAACGCTTGAAAAGTCCTAGCCTATCTCTACCTAAACACACAGCCCTCTACCCCATACAAATCAAACCCTATAAGCTAGAGAACCCTCAGTACTAATACAAACCCTCAAGGAACCCTAAAAGTTTACCTAATAAAGCTATGGTTCTATGGTATTCTGTCTTGACTATAAATATTTTG